>VXAZ01003471.1:1580306-1786584 GCA_013399875.1 Gymnorhina tibicen
GACTTTATTTTTAAAGGCATTACAGTTCACCTTTATTATCACATGTTAAGTCTTGCAGTGAATGCCAAGGATTCTATTACAAAGGCAAAAAGCTATCAACATGGGCAGCCACAGCAAAAAGATCCCACTGCAGAACACGAATTAAAAAGACAACCAATAGTTGAAAACAGCCTCTTCCATTTGCCCAGTCTTACTCAAGACAGGTCTGGTTCATGCCTGAGGGTCTTGAACAAAATAAGAACGGTAGCTAGGAAAAGCAGCTGAAAAGCCTACTTTCCCACTTAAGGCCAGGATTCTGTAATTATTCGAGGGGAGCTGCAATTAATTACTAACAGGTGTGTGGTATCATTTTATCTTTTAGGAATCTTGATGTTACCTCATTATTTAAAACAGCTGCAATTAGCTCTAACAGTTTAGCCTTTCAAGGCACACAGTTCCTCTGTCTACATCTACCTACAATTTCCTCGCCACTGCTGGAGAATTCCCTTCTATCCTCTACATTGTTACAGGAGAGGATTATTTTTGCACTGCACTCCTTTTTTCTGTGTTTTAAGTACGTATCCATCTGCCCACAACTGTCTAAATTGTGACAGCTTTGAAGTATGTGTTACAGACACATAGAAATGACACAACCACCTGAGAGACTGAATGGGGTTCTGGGGGTATTAACAGATTAAGAAAAGCAATGGGACTGGCTGGAACAGGGCCAAGATTTTGCAGGGTATATTGCAGGAAGGTAAAGCTCCTTAATGTAATCAATTTCCTTCCCTCCTTTTTCCTTTTCATTCCTTCCTCTTCTCTCACCATATCCTTCCTCACCACCAAGAGAATAAGCACTTAAATAATTAGATTTTTCCCCTGCCCCTGAGGACTGCACCTTGAAGCAGCAGGAAAGCTCATATGTCCCTATAACCCTTACAGCTATGCCAGCAGGAATTTTTAACTAGGGTCATTTAACCCGAAAAGGTCAAAGTAGGAACCAGATGAAAAGCAGCCCACTGGCCATCCAGACCTGGGGGAGAAGGAAGCAGGAGAAAGGAGGAGGTGAAAGAACAGGCCATCAACCTACTCTCATAAAAAGTGGAGGGAAAAAAAGACAGCTAGAGAAGTTTGACAAGGTAGCAATTCTGGCCAACAGCAGGAAAATTACTTGGGATAGAATCATACCTTTGCTCTAACTGAAACCTCACAGATTCAGATTGTATTCATTGTGCTGTTTCAGTTCTGACTGTGATCTTAACCAAGACAAAAACCCAGATGATTAACTGCATTGCATGCAGGAACCATTCAACACACACAGTTATTGTTGGAATAAAGAAAGCTTATTACTATACCTGAGCACCCAAGTCCTGAAATTCTTTGCAAGCTTCTGGGAAGACATCATATGCAATAACTGGATATCCATGTTTTACCAGGTTTTTTGCCATTGGATTTCCCATGTTACCCAGCCCAATGAATCCAACTGGGGTTTTGGAAGCCATAGTCCTAGAACACACTGATTTCAAAACAATAAAGATCAATGTATTTGCATTTTAGACTAACGTACAACAATGACATAATAAAAGCTACCATGTAATCTGTTTTCAATTATTTAAGCAGCTTTATGCTTAAAAACAGTGGAAATGTGAATCCTATTTTACATAATGTAAACCATAAATTATAGCTCACATTGTGCCACAAATACCATCCCACAATGATTTTTCTAAATATCAAAGAAAATTATTGTAATTAGGAAAATGTGCATGTTTCAAAAAATACAGTACTAAAACTAAGATCTGAAAAGAGCTCAAATGCAGACTTAAAATATGCAGGATTGTCTATGTCTTATTAAGTGTCTAAACCCTAAACTGGATATGCAAAGTCCAATTTTATATATATTTTAGACTCTTCATTTGCAACTTTGCTTGCAGGCATGGGATATAGCATGTGTTCTCTAGAAATGGACAGAGGCTGCCACTTTATTTCACGCAGCCCCTCGCAGATTCTTCTGATCCTGCAAGCAGATACAAGCCACTAACCTAAAGATGAACGTCTCCATGCTAAGTCATGGCAAATCCTTTGAGCCATGCAATCACAGTTTAAATACTGAAAACTTGAACAAAATATAGTATATAAAAAAAAATTATGAAGTCTTTGCAGGAATAACCTCTGTATTCTATTTACCGTACTACCAAGACAGAACTATAAAGCCTAACCTACAACCTGTGGAAAACACTACAGTTTCAGTCAGTTACCTTTTCCCAGTAGCTGGTGAGCATCAAATTCTGGATAGGAGCAGCACTGCAGGCATTAATCTACTGCAATCACTATCTCATCACTCTGAACACTCTTAATCCAAAGGCAGCACAATTTGACAGTGACTAGATTTCTTTGCCAATTACGTAAAATACTTTCTCCTTTACGACAAAGGAAAAAGTTATGCAGAACAAACACTAAAGTATGTGTCGACTAAGCAGACAGAAACAAGGCTAACTAACCACAGAAATACTGTAGCTCTGAAGTGCACATACAGAAAATGTGCCTAAGCTGGATCGAGACTCTAAGAGGTCTCAATGCTTAGCAAAGAATCCTCTCTAGGCCAATAACACTTGATTAATCATTTTAAAGTCTTTCTGACTTTAAGCTCCTTCTTAGCCAGCAATGGTCATGCTCTTTCATCTGCAGCACTGTTTTGGAAGTGCCACATTTAGTAAATCAGGTTTGTTGAGAGAACTTTGGTCTGAGACAGTTTCCACAGATGCCTGCAGCAATTACATAGCTAGAGAAGTAGCACAATTTAAAATAAATCTGCACTGGGAAAATGCTTAGTGAAAACTGAGATAAGTCAGGAAAAGAGCCCATTGCTTTTTTAAGAAGTGCTACATGTCAAAACTAGGGAACAAATGAACAAAGAGCCTAAACCAGCATCATCAGCCATAACAATCATCTTGGAGTCTTCTTCTCATTGTTTCTATGAGTCAGTCTTCCCCAGTCCCTCACTTGCACTTATCTAAAATTGCTCCTTTTGTTAGCCCAAAGCTTCCCACTTCCTGAGGAGCTTCAGGCCCTGGTTTTAAGCATCTTTCTTTCTCTAGCCCTTAATACCAGTAGATCTTATTTACCTTGACTTCAGTAAAGCTTTCAGAACAGCCTCCTCTCGTATCCCAGTAGCCAAATGAGGAAAGTATGGACTGGACTGGACGGCAAAACTGCCTGAAGGAAGAAATACTGTCTGGAGTGTTGGGCTTAAATAATAGTGATATGTAGTTCAAAGATTTGCAACCGTCTAGTTACACGTGATGTTCCTCATGGGTCAATACTGTTTAAAAGGTTCATCAGTGACTGATGATTGAACATAAGCACCCTCAACAACATCATGTGTGACACCAAACTGGAGGGAAGGCTGAAAAAGGGCAGGGCAAGGCTACCATTCAGAAAGACTGGATAAACGGAAATGAGCCTCAGGTAGTTCAACAAAGACAAATACCATGTCCTGTACTTGGGGTAGGGGATGTCATTGCAGGCTGCTGACTGGCTAGGCAGGTGGCAGCTCTGCAGAACCTGTGGATTCCCAATGACTGGAAGTTGAGCATGAGTCAGTAGTGCATCCTTGCAGCAAAAGGTTAATGACATTCTGCACTACATTAGCAAGAGCAGACCCAGGAAGTCAAAGAAACCAGTCATTCCTCTACAGAGCAAATACACAAGAGATGTGATTAAACTGCAGACAGCCCAGCAAATATTAAGTAATATGACCACAGAGCAGGAGAATATGGCCTATGATCAGAGGCTAAGAGAACTGTCTTTGCTGAGCTTGGAGAAGCAAAGGCTGCAGTTTTCTACCACCTATGGAGTGGGAGGGAAGAAGAGTTATAGAGCAAATGAAGCCGAACTCTTCACAGATGTGCACAACAATAGGACATGGGGCAGTGGCCAAAAGCTGCAGGAAGGGAAATTTGGGTTGGAAATAAGAAAAGCATCCCTGATGTGGAAAAAAGGTTCTGCACTGTAACAGGCAATGCAGAGAAGTTGTAGAACCTCCACAACTTGTAGCAACCTTAGAACACCATGAGCAACCTAATCTTGCTTTAAAGATTTAAGTCTTTAGGAAGTCTTGCTTCCAAACCTTGGTTTTCTTTTTTCTGTGAATTCCAAGTAACCTTATCAGAAGAATAATTCTGACTACCATATCTAGGCTCATTCTTGTAGTCTCCTCACCTTTATCCTGATTTCTTCTTTTCTCACACCATCTCACAGACATCTAACCATCACTTCAAACTGAACATCTTCAGCAAGCTTTCTTGATACCCTTTTCTGCTATCAGTTCTGACACCAGCAGTGATGCCTGTCACTCACAACAGCCTAAAAGACCCATCCATGATCTGCTTAAATCTCACTGATTCATCCATCACATCTGAGATCTCAGCTGCTTCAGAACCTGGTCACCTGCCTCAACAGACACAATCTTGCCTTGATCTTCATGTTGGGAATTGAGAAGGACATTTTGCCCATGCTACTTTCCATCACTCCTCTGCAGCCTGCCTGCTTTTTCTCTACAATGTCACGTAAGACTGCTTTGCTTTGATGCCTTTTCATGACTGTCATCACATCTTAACATTAACTGGTAATTAGACTGCAGTGACGTGCCTATTGCCAACATGCACTGCTATTGTGCCTCTAAGGAAGCTCTTTACAAGGTAAATATCCACGAAATGAGCACATTCTTCTACTATAAGGCCTCCCCTAAAAATTGTCATTTTGCAATACACCCCGAAAGGCATGGCAGCAGTTAGGCTGTGATACAAGACAACTTGCTGACCAGTACTATTAAGTTTTGTGTCTGTTGTATTCTATTATTTCTCCTTTTGCCTGTTGATTTTTTTGTCTCAGTTCATGAATCAGAGACCACTTTCTGTTATGTGCTATCTACAACATATTCAAATCCATGGGAATTGGGACCTGTTAGAGAAGTAGTCCAATTCCTGAGTCAGTTTCTGACTTTACTTTGGTTTAACTTTTCACAACCCAATGTTATATAAGCCACTTCAAAATTAAATAATTTGATTAACAGCTTTGAAAAATCTTCAGATCTCCAGGTACTCAAACACAGGAAAACTGGTTTAGAGGACTGATTAAATTAGTTCACAGATCTAATAAGATGATTTCAATTCAATTTGAACCAACTACGTTTAGATGCATCACATAATTTAATGACTACTTAAGACACAGGGGATTTGCCAAAAAGAGGATGTTTTAAAAGACAAGAACTTTCATGTTTCCCCATTAGGTGAACCTCCACAGGTGCTTTCACGGAATGTGATATCCAGCTTGCATATCTTGGCACTTCTTAGCATTTGATATGTAGCACAAACTCAGATTTGAAATAACTATATAATTCAAACATCTAAGGACTGATATTCCACAAACCCATGTCACGTACGCTAACTAAACCCATCAGTTGTATCAGCATTTGCTGAAACTGTGCCTGTGGTATTGAGCCCATTTTACTTCAACCATAAAATCCACAAGAACCTGCTGCAATCACATGGCTGGAAAAATGCCCAGTCCACACTCAACTTCCAAGAGAGGGCAGAACATCAGAAATAGGAGCAACAGAATCTACTTTTAAAATAATCACTGATACCATGTGCAACTAATTTTCCTTCACTGGGAACAGAACCAGCAATATAGGTTAATCTGTAAATCAAGCTAATTGTGAGCAAAACAAGCTACAGCTACACCAACTCCAAAGAAATTGGGCTTTTCCCAGAAGATTCTTCATTATTCTCTTGAGGGAATATGTGCCTGCAGATCCTCATGCCTATGAAAACTCAATTGATGAGGAGAACCAATTATGACTCTCTCACCAAATTTGGGGCTCAAGGACAATACAGATAAAATACACATTTTTTGCTTTGAAAAGGCAGCGTACAATAGAAAAATTTGACCTAATCTGCAATTTCACAAGAATTTTACCTTAAGAACAACTTAATTTAAAAAATCAGCAGGAGGTTATGAATCTCTGAATGCTTTTTCTTGAACAAAATGCAACTGTTAGAAGAGTAACTTCAGAAATGCAGATTGCAATCCTGTCCTTAGAATACCTGGCCTGTCAATGACCCAAAACTTGTCTTTTCAAGCTTTATATGAAGATACTGAAAGCAGTTTTCTTTTTAACCTGAACGATGACAAGTTTAGATCATTTCAGATGTTTACGTTTCATTTTACACTATCTCTCAACGTAATGAGTCTTACAGTTTCAAGAACAAATTCCAGCTCCAGTGCTGCCCTGATTTCACTGCAAATACTCAACTGCACAAGCACTATAATATGCAGAACTGAGGGCATCTCTTCATATTCAAATAAAAAAGAACTAATAGCCAGGTAGAACCACAGCAGAGCAGGAAAAGGTCCAACATGCTTGTACTCTGAGTCTAACTGGCCAAGAACAGGACTGAGAAACAAGTAACTCTCAGAATACAATTTCAACTATATTACTTAATTCTTGGGTTTACAAAATGTATTTTGAACAATATTCACCAAATGGCACAAGGGTAGGAGTCCACACAGTCCTGTCCCATAAGAATTTCCTAATTAGGGCGGTTCCAGATCATATTAATATTCTTGATCTCTCTGGATCAGTGAAACTTCACCTCTTTTTCCAATAGGTGGGATTTAACAGGATCATGGGAAGATGCCCAGAGTAAACTCAGCCACTGAAGTTGCTGGTTTTGCTTGGGGCTTTACAAGAAAATACATATGAAGTCACTTGACAAGGAGAAGGAAACATGATGACAATTCAATATGAGCCACTAAATTAAAGATTTTCCCACTGATTTAGCATCTGGAGTTCTGGTACAAGCACAACAGAAGACATCACCCCTTTTCTCCTTCCTGCTTCAAAAGAAAGGATCAGAGAGAGCTTCTGTGTTTTGTGCAGACTTCTCTATGGAACTCATAAAACCTCTACTGAAACTAGATCCTGGGAGGGAACTAGATGAAGAAATATAGAAGTTAGAGAGGCCAGCTGTATACGGGTAGAATCCTTCTGCTCCTAGAAGTTTTGCCAATGGAATTTAAATTGCCCCAGGTCACTGATCTTTAAAGGTTATGCAATGATTTCGAGAAGTGCACTCTGCCAAAATAATAATTTAAGAAGATTACAATACTCTAAATTTGGCCAGCTTTACATTGAAAACATTCCACTTGCTTTTTCTTGCCTCTGTAAAGGTCTGCTGATCAAAACCAGACATGCTGTCTTGTAATAGTCAGAGTCTTCTTACATCATTTTTCTTATCTGTACCTATACCTCATTGAATGTTTGTTAATACATTACAGAGAAAACCATATAGTAAGCACTTTTCATCTAAAAAGAATATCAAGTGTACACTTGATCCCTTAATTGAGTAATGTGCTGGGCTTCTGAGCAGCAGGTCTTCTGTCATAATCCTTGCTTAGTAATTAATGCTTCTCTGCACCAGAGCATAGAGTTATTCAACAGTTCAAACAGAGCTCCTGCATCAGCAAAAGTACTACTTAACCAGCAAAAGTACTATTTAACTATTAACTGAATGGGTCCCTACCACTCCAACAAAACTACTTCTAAGGACATTTTTGTTCTCTAGCATAGTACTGTCTTTGATGAACAGCTCCCTTAGCTGATGAATCTTCATTCACCAGAAAATCTTGTCTCAGCCACCATAATTCATTAACCCCCTCTTCATCCCCACAAACAGTTCCCAGGAGGGATTTCTCCATATCCATCAACAACATATTTTTAAGTAAGGTAATATACACCCTCTCCATGAAGCACCTTTGTCACTGCCTGCCAGCTGCAGAACACAAGACTACACAGTTTCTCTCCAACTGGCTAATACACAAACATACATATCCAAGATGCTCCTCCAAAATCTGCCCTCAGTTATTCACTTTCCTCCTAGACCATTTGCAACCTCTGGTATAAACATACAGAAAAAACAAACCATCATGGTCTGCACCAGCTGCAAAGAGCAACTGACCAAATAACCAAGGAGCATTCACTAAGAGAAGGAAGACAGCCCGCTCGCTAACCGAGCTGTGGTGTTGGACAGCTCTCAGAGCTGGCAGAATTCCTTCACTAGGATGGCATTTCACTCAGAAGGACAGATGATGAAATCACTACTCAAAACCCAACTGTCAGACTAATCAAAACTAAAGAAAAGAATGGCAAACTTAGTAAACGCATTAGAGATGGGGAAAGCTCGACATATAACTAAGCAATCTAGCTTAGCAGTTAAGAAGGCTTAATGCTTAGACTTTCATCCCATAAACATTTCTGAGTCAAGAGTACTTTCAGCACAGTCACTACTGACTAAGAGCTTAAATGCTGTGGGTGAAATTCTGTTCTATGGAAGTTTCTTGGGAGAGTCACAATTTCTCCTTAGACTTAGTTACAGTTTCTTGCTCAAGTCTTCAGGCAAAGACAAACTGTATTTTTCAACTTTAAGGGCCAGTGTTGGGTTGCTTTTCACACCTATGCTCACCACCAAGAAACAAGATCCCCACCATCTGCCCTACATTAAACATGATCATTTGGATATTGACCAAGACAGCGGATTTCAAAGCTCTTACAGAAATGACTGACAGCTACCATGCACAGAAAGTTCAAAAATCATTGAAAGCTATTGCTTTCAATTGTGGTATCACAAAAGGTACTAAACACACCTTAAATAGGTCCCCTGTATTTAACTTTACTAGCATGAGACCAATATGTCTGCTGCACCTGAGCTATTAATTATCACAACATCAGAGGTGCAACTACAAAAAAATAATGCATTAGTGGAAAGGAGACAGTGGAGCAAAAGGAGTACTTAAAGGTAATGTCAATATTGTCAATTTCATTCATCAGTTTAAGTGAGGTTTAAAGGAGAATTACAAATTTTTTAAAGTTACCTACTTAAAAGTAATTTAGTAATTCCTGAAACACTTCATTAAGTGTTTTAGATTTTAGAACCATATACCATTTAAAAGAATTTATTTCTTCCATTTTGCTAGTTAAAAACCTTCACCTATGTGTTGAGAGCCTAACCACAGAGTGACATACACAACCAACAGACTGCAATCAAAATGACACTGAAAAGACTACTGAAAAGACCACTGAAGGTTTCTTTTTAATAATTTACTTCAGCAATTATATTACTTAGAAACAGCTGTGTGATTTTTCAGGACTCTGGAAAGGGAAAATGTCTAGGTCCAGTTCTACTTAGACATTCTTCCTTCACTTGCACCAACATGACATCTGCAGTGTCTGCTCCTTCCACCGCCCATGAACCAACCACAGGTGAGCACCAGTGCCTGCAGAGCCGAAACAGGAGGAAGTGGCGCTGGATCTGCCTTCAGTTTAAGGAAAATAATCGGATGCAATGACCGAGAGGGCTGAACAGCCCAAACCTAGGTAACAGGTAACGCAAACATGTCACTGCTGCCACAGGAAGCATTTGTGGGCTCTGATGATTTCCAGGCCCGCTATTTTAAGCAAATGAGTGAAAACATTTATTAAGCCAAGCCGCTCCGAAGCTCCGGTGGAGCCCCGAATAAGGCGGCAGAAGCAGCGCGCCATGCCAGCCGTGACCGCCCGGAGGGTCCGTCATCGGGAACGCCGCACGGGGAGGCGGCTCCGGAGCTGCACGGGGCTCGGAGGGCCCGCGGCCGCCAAGGGCAGCGCGGCAGCTGCGCGCCCCGGGAGAGGCCCGGCCCTTCCCCGCCCGGCCGGCAGAGCGGGGCCACTGGAGCCGAGGAATGGGGCAGGTCCTTACCCATCACCCGCCGGTGCCAGCGCCACCAGCCCGCAGGTCCCCCGCGCACCACCGCCGCGGCCATGCTGCACCCCCGTGCCGAGTGACCTCCGGCCCGCCACCGCCCGCGCGCCGCGAGCGGCAGCCGCCGCAGCCAACCACGGACGGCCCTCGGCGGGGCACAGCCAATGGGACTGCGCAGCGTCCTCCCTGCGGGCGGCCGGCCCCGCCCACCACCCCGTGACGGATGGGGCCAGAGTGCGGGGCGGGGTGGGGGCCGGGCCGGCGCTGGAGCACCTCATTGGGGCGGTGGGACATTGTATCCCGCTGCCCGCCGCTCCCCCCGGAAGGCGTTTCTTTCCAGCTCTCCTTGCCTGTGCCTGCCCGCTGCCGCTTCGTCTTCCTGCTTCGCTGCCGGGGAAGGAGGCTTGGCTGAGGCGGGAGAGGAGCTGAGCGCCGGCGACTTGGCGGAGACAGCTTGAGGTGCGAGACGGCGCCCTCGGGGTGAGGGAAAAAGCCGCCTTGCACTGTTTTGTCGAGTCAGGTGGCAAATAAGAGTTGGCGCTTACTGAGGGTTGGAATTAGATGATATTCAAGGTTCCCTTCCGACCCAAACCATTCTGTGATTCTATGACTGGCTTCGTCGCTGTGCGGGCTTTACCCCGGCTGGGCGCCAGGCGCCCCCCAAAGCCGCTCCGTCACTGCCCCTCCTCAGCTGGACGCGGGGAGAAAATACAACGAGAGGCTCGTGGGTCGACATAAGGACAAGGAGAGAGCATTCACCAGTTACTGCCTTGGGCAAAACAGGCTCAACTTCGGGAAATTAATTCGTTACCAAAGACAATAAAGTAGGACAATGAGAAATAAAAACTAAGTCTTAAAACATTTCCTCCTCACCCCTCCCTTCTTCCCGGGCTCAACTTCACTCCTGATCTTTCTACCTCCTCCTCCCTCAGCGGCACAGTGGTTTGGGGAACGGGGTCTGTAATCAGTTCATCATACATTGTCTCTGCCGCTTCTTCCTCCTCCGGGGGAGAACTCCTCACACTCTTCCCCTGCTCCAGCATGGGATTCCTCCCACGGGAGATATTCCTCCCTGGTCTTCTCCAGTATGAGTCTTTCCCACGGGCTGCAGATCTTCACAAACTGCTCCAGTGTAGGATCCCATCCATAGGGTGCAGTCTTTCAGGAACAGACTGTTCCAGCATGGGTCCCCTGTGGGGGTCACAGGTCCTGCCACAAAACGTGTTCCAGCACAGGCTTCCCACGGGGTCACAGACTCCTTTGGGCACATCCACCTGCTCCAGCGTGGGGTCCTCCATGAGCTGCAGGTGGATCTCTGCTCCACTGTGGACCTCCATGGGCTGCAGGGGGGCAGCTTGTCCCACCAGGGTCGCCACGGGCTGCAGGGCAATCTATTCTCAGAAGCCAGCCCTGTAGCCCACCCACTGCCAAAACTTTGCCACACAAACCCAGTACAATCCTGCCCAGAGCGCACTTCCCAGCTTCCTAACTCAGGGTTTATCAACATCAGTAAGATTTGTATTTGAACAAGGTAGCAAGAGCTGGGCTGCTCACCTGCAGCCCAGCATCTGGAGACCTTGCTGGCAGCTCTGGGAGAGCTTCAGGTGGGTGTGTGAGGAAGCACATCAGGCTCTGAGGGAGGGCAGGCTGGAGGCAGGGGAGTGCTGCCTTCTCAGAGCAAAGCTTCAGCTCCAGTCCTCAAACTGCCAAATTCATCTCTTTGGAACAAAATAGTTAATTTGTTTTTCCTGACATAAAAACTTGCCTTTGTTGTGCCAGGATGCTGGGTACTCCCTCAGTCATTAGGTTACTCTTGTTAGGTCAGAGCTTTTTTTGTAGCTGTTATGTAGTATCTTTTACAGACTTCTGGAAGAGTGTAGTCATGAGGCACAGATCTCAAGTCTCACCACGATGTGTGTTCACTCAGTTATATGTTAGCACACAAAGAATAGGCTCAATATATGAGCTTGGCTCTCCTATCAGTACCGTAGTATGTGTTTTTATATTTACCCCTATAAAGCAATACAGTTAAATACAGTTAAATCAACCCAGCTCAACATAAAGGAATTTTGTGGGCAGTGAAGGCGGCTGTGGTCATATAGTAGCTTTACTGTGACATGTGAGAGTGCCACCACTCAGTAGGCTGATCTCATACCTTCATCCAGTTGCTTCTTTCTCTCATTGCCTCTCAGCTGAGCACTGAAACAGAGTATGATTTGAGAAGAAAAATCTCTGTAATTAAAGCAACGGAAAGAGACACAAACCCAGAAACGATTTCATGTGCTACCACTTTGCAAAGCATTGGAAGCTCTGTATACTCAAATATACCAATATTTTTGTAAGCTCACTCATCTCTTTTGCTGTGCCATTTGAAGAGTGCCAAATGAATAAAGCTACTGAGCTATGTTTACCTTTCTCCTCAGTGGTGAAGAGGTTGACTACCATCTTGTACTTGAATTTTTTTTGTGATGAGAAGAGGTGTGACTCCTCATTGAGCAGCTATGCTGGTAGAAATTTGTACTGAGGTATGGTCCAAATAAGGTCTTTGGAAGTCTTTGGAACCTGATTTTTACATATAATCACACAGAACTTTGAAAATATGGGGGATTTTGCATTCCAGACTGCTACTTCACCACCTTACGTTTTCAGAGTCATTGACCCTTTACCAATTTGATCCAGACTCCTATCAAGTCTGAACTGAGTTTGGGGGGGGACGGGAGTTAAGCATAGAGGAATGCGTGAAGAGTCTAATGCTAATGCTGTAGTCAGTGTGGTTCTTGAATTTCAATTTTTAACTCTCATTACAAGATGCAGCTTTACTTCTATAGTTTCATCTTTCTCTACACCTTCCTCATGCCTAAGGTGGTTTTGTTTGTGTAGGTATAAATAATGCATTCTTTGTTTAAAAGGTATATGAGGACAATAAACTGTGTACCAATATAATAAAAATACACTATAATCACTTCCAAAAAAAGTATAAGAAAGTGGAAAAGGGATAGTCCTATTCATTAAAATGTTATAGACTTTGCCAACACACTTGTGTATAAAGTCGTTCCAGACGTGACCACTGTTATCTTACTATAGCTTTTACATTGCTTTTGTACAGAATGTGCAATGAAGTTCCCAGTTTTAGACCATCAAAAAATTGTGTATATTTACTTATATGGTACCCAAATAATGATTAGTGACATAGTAAATCTAGATCTTTGTGTTTAAATCACTGAGATTCATTTTTTTACCCTGTAGGAAGTATGTGTCGACCTTAGCTGTACATCATCATTTGTGATGTTGTAACATGGACGTTAAAACATGAGAACTTGTCAGGGCATTCTTAATACAGAAAGCAGCTGCTATTCCACATAAATAGGTAGGTAGTTTTCTAAAGTGTTGGTGCATGGTGCCCACTAAATTACAGGACATGTGAAGAAATGTAACCAAACGTAAATAGACAGAAAAAAATGTAAAGAAGGCTACTCCTTTCATTCTTAGTCTTGAAAATATGGCCATCTTATTTTTCTTTAAAGGTCTCAATATAAAAGGGCAAAACAAAGAATTTTAAAAAACCCACAATCCTAAGAACACAGAACATTTATAGTATTTTTTTGTCCAAAATTTAATTTTCTTTTTCTTATATTTAAGATTTTTTTTATAATAAGTTTCATTTTCTTATATTTAAGATTTTTTTTCACTTAATCATAAGGGGTAATAATAAGGAACCTCTGAAAGCAAAGGGAAATTGGCACACTGTGCCAAAATATGCGAAGGATATCTAGATTCACTTCAGAGCCTGCCCCTGACTTTAACTCCATCGGCATGAGAGAATTACATTTAATCAGAGGTTTGGGGGTTTTTTGTTTTGTTTTGTTTTCTTTTTGTTTTGGGGTGGGGGGTTTTTTGTTTTGGTTTGATTTGGTTTGGTTTGGGTTTTTTTGTTTTCCATTACTTTTGGGAGATTTCCTCCTCAGGACATCAAGTTTTATAGTCTGGCCTGATAACTAAACACTGAATTTAGCAAGAGTTACAAGCATAGGATGCCTGTAAAATGGGACCCTCATTGCAGAGTGATATTTAAATTCAGCATTAACACTACTTAGTGTAGCCAAAAGAAACTGTAGTGGATGCAACAGTACCTTTGAGACTTGAATCAAAATGAATTGGTAGCCAAACCTACCGTGTTCCATTCCTCCTTCTAACCTTTCATCTTGTATTTGTTGCATTTATTTCTCTGCATCAGAGAGCCGTCATAATATTTGAAAATGCAATAAAAGCACAGGGTAGCTGCTCAGGAAGGCCTGAGCTGCAAATAGTTGGAGCTGGGAAAGCATTCCAGAGAAATATCCCAAAATATTTCCTCTCTGACTGGTCATTTCTGTAGACAGACTACTAGGCTAGAGGGATCTTGGGTCTAACATAATACAACATTCTTCACATTTGTAAATATTTGATTTGGGATTCTCGGGGCAGCATTCATTTCTTATTTTGCTAGATAACAAACTGGAATGCATAAGCAGCAATGCAAGTGGTTATTTTTGCCTACAGAAAAAAAGCCCCTGTGTAACTGGACCTGCTTTATTTCTTGCTGAATCATACTATATATCCTGCAGTAGCGTGCAATTTAGTAATCAACCTTGAGCTAAAGATGTGCGATGTTTGGAATATTGCATATACCTAAGGGGACAGGAATTCCAGGCTTCAGTGGGAATGCAGTGCCCTGGGGGAATGTAGAAACTTTGTTTTGGTATGAAGATGTAGTGTCTGTTTTGTCAGAAGTACTTGTACTGTAGGTTGGAAAGCAGTTGCATCTCACTGGGACATCAGGTGAATGTTAGAACGGGCAGGTTACCACAGGGTACCAGCGCATACTTATTTGTACTAACTGATACCAAGGTCACTTAAACACTAGAGGTTTCGCCCTCTTTTTAGCTCTGATAAATCCCATTAGGATGTTTACGCTAGACTGTGCTGACTGGGTTTCCTGGAGAGCTGAAAAGATTCAAGTACCTGTTTCCTAGAAGAATTCAATTGTCCCTTTCAAATTTCCACACAAGGAGAATGTAATAGAGATACCTTTTCTATCTGAATTTCATGGAAGATGGTGTGGATTTTCCAAAGTTCCTGAGAAGATTTCATTCAAAGAACTAGTCTTTTTAAGCATTTTGCCAAATGGAATGTGTTGCTGTTCTGGTTATGAGCAACTTCAATCAATACTGTCTTTTACAAATAAGTAGGATGTTTTATGTGGGTGACTGCGTATATGTCGTACCATGAATAGACACAAAAAACTGACAGAAGAACTGGAGAACTGACACAAAAACTTTAAAGTGTATGTTACCAATAGTGCATCCCATAGCAATTTTGAGTTGATTTCATTTTTGTGTTTTAACTGAAAGATATGTTTAGCATTTTGAATAGATTTAGAATCTAGCAGTGTTTATTAAATAGCTTCTTTTACAAGCTTCTTTCACATGACATAGAAATGCAGAGAGGATGATGACCTTGGTTCAGATTTAGATGAGCAGCTTCTGTAAAAGCAGCTGAAGAATGAAACAAATTCCAAAAGAAGTATTGCTGCACATGATAAATAGTTGGTATCAGTCATGGTGATTTTGTTTTTACTTCTACCTGCAATGCACTGCATATAGAACATACTGATTTGTGTGGGAATTGCACAAAACAGTCACTCAATGCCCTTCTGCCAGTTATTGGGTACTGATGTAGCAAAAGAAAGTGAACATAGTAGGGCAACTGGGAAAAGCAATGTGGAAAAGCTACATGGTATGTTGATCTCAAATCTAAGGAGTCTGAGTGAGGATTGGGTAATTGTTTCCCAGGAAAAGATGCATGCATATAAAACACAGAAAAAATGGGGTTTTTCCAACCAACATATGTGTATCAGGCTAAAAGCATCAACCTCACATTAGTCTGATAAAATCCTGAACTAATCACCCTCTGACGTAGAAAGAGGAAACCTGGCACTACCTCAGTCCTTGGGTTTTCCTACACCAAAGTGTACACCACGTTGCTTCAGAAACATTTTCTGTATATGGCATGCTCCTGAGCAAAGTCTTGACTTCACCCAATGGGAGGTAATCCTGCTCCTATCAACATTCTTAAGAATTTGTTCCTGATTTTAGAAGAAGCAACATAAGGTCTCTGAGGGAGCAAGGTGCATTTTTGCTCCACTGGCTTGTTAGAAGAAATAGTACCCAGGAGCATGACCCACTGCAGACCAAGACAGCAATTAATTAACTTTTGATAAAGTGACACTGTTACTAAAGTAATATAAATCAACAAAAAAGAACAAATTTATTTTCTACACTTCTGCCCTACGGAAAATTTAAAATAATACACTCCATGTAACATTTAGGAGTTCTAAATACAAATCGCACCTTTGGTTTAAGTCTAGTACTATAATTTCATCATAGACAATGCATATGTATGGAACAGCTTGTTTATTATTAATTTTGGTTTAAATCTCTTATAAATTAATGCATTCCCCTACTGAAGTTGAAAAGTAATGTGATTTTTGTTGTCTTAAGAGCTACCAGCACTAATAAGAAATGAATTTACTCTGGACACCTTGATTATAACTATAATTAAAATGCAATTTTGGGCTGTTGTGTCTGCCTTTTGATATCTGATAAATTCTAGGAAAAGGTGCACAAGAAAAAACATCATGACAAGCTTCCAAAATCCAGAGTTGTTGATGTAGGAAACCCAGTTTTCTAAGTCAGATTTTCTCATTATTATCATTTCTGTAAAATTGACATAGCATGCCTATTCACGTACACAAACCAATGCTCTTATTTACAAATAAGATGGAATAAAAAATATTTTCCATTACTGATTTGTTTGAAAGAAAAGTACTTTTTGAATGTTTTTTTCCCTAGTAACACATTACCTTCACTAAACATAAAATCAAACTTCAGTTTGTTACTATTAAAAATGAAAATAAATGTATCACAATCACTAGACTAATACAATCCTATTATCATCTTATTAGATAAACAGTGACAATGTTGTGTTTCTAATAGCCTCTAGAGATACAATAAATCTAGTAGGGGAATGTCAGCCTGGTCCAAGACAGATTAAATGTAGAGAACTGGAGTATAGTTCCCAGTAAACAAACACTTTGAGGTCAGGAGGTCGTACTTGCTCAGCTGTTCTTCATAAGCCCTTTTGGAAATAACTTTCATACCATCACTGAATATATTCCATGCTACCTAATAATACTGAAGGCTGAGTACAGTTGTAATATAAATGATTTCTAAGTGAAATATTGGGTGTAAACCGATCAAAAAGCAACATGTAAATGGAAAATCAGGGTGATGTTAGACATGCAGTGGGTGCAATTCACAAGATTTTTTGCTCTTTTGTGGGGGAAAATTCATCTCACTTGAAAGCTTGTGCAAATTTCCACTGACAAACGAGCTCATTTGGCCCCAGAAGCCCTGTAATTAATGTGACAAAAACTAAGACTAACTGCATTTTAATTTAGAAAACAGCTAGGAAGAATATTCAATGAACTCTCCCTTGGCAGTTGACTAATTGCAGCAGAATGGGGACCACGAGTCAACAAAGGTCTGGGAAGGAGAGAGAGAACTACAGAATGAATTTGCTTTTGGCATCTCTTCTATCAGGCAGAAAAATGCCTGGATTCCGGGAATGCTAGAATAAAGATATCAATGTGTGGATTATGATGGGTGAAGGTCTCAAATCTGGTAAGATAACTTAGTGTTTTTCAGACTCATACATCTGTCACCCAATTTTATGGAAAAGCTGCACTACTTACAGGCCATATAAGTAACAGATCCTGTTGACAAGTTCAGTCAGGCCTCAGTGGTAGCATCTAAGCAGGCAGTTTCACAAAGCCCTAAAAAGTCCCCTTCAGCACAGACACAGTATATTCAAAATATGCAGCTATGCAGACCAAATGCTGCCCACTGACATATCCTAGCAAAGATAATGGAAATAAACACAGTAAAACCAGATTTTTACCATGGTGTTTGTGTACAAAACACTTATTACAGGCCCAACAGATCCTTTGCCATCTAGTGAGCTAAAGCCATATGTCATGGCTGTAATCTTACTGTGGTTTCAAAAGAGTAAGAGTTGTTACCCATATTAATAATGTAAATTTTATTTTGATTGAAAGTTTCCAGTTCCAAAACACAACAACATGTAACCACACTTTGCACAACAAAGTATGCTAACTTGGCTACAATATAGTGTAAAATATTTATTAGCAAAAGGGAGAGCCATTTAAAAAATGTTTCTTTTTGTAGAAAGTTCTAGAAATGTAAGCTCTACAGTATTCTGCCTTTTAAAAATATTCCTTATACAAGGAAATTAATTTGTGAAATAAGAAAAGGTATGAAAGTTGTGTGATTAGAATATATTTGCATTTCTAAATGGTGATGATCAAATAACACCAGAAGGACGACATTACTTTCTGTATGTAAATTTGCATAGCAAATCCAACATATTCTTCTCTGTAAAATGTTAATAGACACAATAGAATAATAAATCATCAGGGGGTGAATTAAAGACGAATTCTCATTTTAGCACTGTGTTTCCTAGTAATTGATTTGTATGTCATGTATGTAGCAATATGGTCATTATTTTTGTCATAGAATTTAAGATCTCGTAACGTAAGAGTTTCAGAACTCAAGTGGTAGGAGAAGGTGAGACTCAAGATCTGTTGACTGAGAAGTCTTCTGTACAAATAGCAACACAAGAGCTTTAGATCAGTCTCCAAGCTGAATGCGGGGCTATGGGGAAAGCAGCACGAGTAGATCTCTGCGTCGAGATCCAGGCCAGGCACAGCCTCTCACAAGAGCCCCATGTGACCCAGCAGCCTTTTTCCTTGGTGCCAAGCCAAGGCTGACAAAGAACTCCCGCATCACTCAGGTGGTACCAGTCTTGGCAGGGAACTGTGAAGCTGCACCAAGCTCTCCCCGTTGGAGTACAGCTGCTCAGGGAGCCAGGGAGCAAGAAAACCCAGTATAATGGTGGAGACACAACAACTGGCTGAGCCAGGCTAGAAGACCTGGAGACAGCATTAGTATGAGGACTCAGACATCTTTAGATCCTTTCAGCAAAACATATACCATTATGAAAAAATAGGAAAGCTGCCAAGCTTCATGCAGATACAGTATACAGACACTTCTGTGCTCTGTCAGCGGTGGCAGCCAGTGCTGGAGGGGGACCCAGAAGGGGATACAAGAAGCATGCTGTAGGCTGCTGTGGAAAGGGCCTTTCTATTTTCAGTCCCTCAGGGTTAAGTGCTATGCCCCAAGGTACAAGAACTTTTAAACCTCATTGCTTGTTTGTTTCCTGCCACATGCAGTTTTCCTGCCTCTGAAAACAAAATGTTGGTCATTTGGGAGCTTCCTATTACTTTGAGATAGCAAAGATAAAAGGCTGAGAGAAACAGTAAATCTAATAAAGCATACCAAACAAAGGTATTTACCTGTTCTATATCTGCTAAGATTTCAGTGACACCTACTCAGTGGTCATTTACATGCCATTCTGTGTATGCCAGTAAGAGGTATGCTGCAGGGAAAAAACCCCCTTGCAAACATCATAAATAAGAAATGAAACACTCCCCCAGACCTGGGTCTCCAGTGCACATATATTAATTACACACCAGAGGGTAAAGCCTCAGTATGTGAAAGCATTTAATTCATTATTTGCATTTATTAAAAACATTCCTTTTCACTTTAACAATACAGTAACCCAACAGTGAAATAACAGCAATTCAAATGCAGTCATTTACAGACGTGCGGTTTCTTGTGCCCATTGTACAGTGCAGTGCTGCCAAGTCTCACACCTTAGGAGTAAGCTCCTGCTCTCTCCTCTGTCACACACATACATGCACACACATACAAAATTTACATGTCTGCTCTCACCTATACTCTTCTGGGAAAACCCACAAATTTCATCAATCTCACTCTACAGATTTAAAAATCCTGGCAGCTTTTGAATAGCTTTTCTTCATCAGCTGCAATTAAGTGTTGGAAAAGAAATCCAAAATACACAGAGAGAAACTTTCTCCTTAATAGGAAATGTTAGCAATAGTATGGGATTTCTAATATGTTCCAAAGTTTTGCCACACCATCTTACTGGAAGGCCAAGACTGCATGCCCTGTGATTAGGTTCCCTTAAATGCTGGGCAATTCAGTGTTGTCGGCCATAACATAAAACATTATTTATAACTATTTAACTGTTTTAAGAGTATAGTTAATAGCTTTCTGTAACATGATCTTAAAGAAGTTGATTAAGTGTGCTTTACAACATGACCAGAAAGAGCTTCCGATTAGTGACATCAATATATATATTTTACATCTCACATGGCCCATACTTTTCAAACTTGGAAGTGTTGAAATAGGAGCCAAACCAAAATGAAATCAAATCATTAGAACTGAAGCGTTTTTCCTTACCACACTTCATCAATATCATCATGTAATGCCAATAGATTGAATATCCGCAAGTACCTTTCTCTGGTAATAAAACCTAGAAATATAATTTTTCTGTCACTCACGCAAAGCAAAGATAGGCCTCAGAGGGGAGGAATTCAGGCATGGTTCAAAAACTCATCGTGGGTTTGGTTCAGACTGTAATACAAAAAGTAAACAAATGAAAGAAAAAAAAGTTAGGCTCTGGATCTGAATAATATACCCAAGGTTTAACAGAAGTGATAGGGATAAATTTTTAATTTCACGGCTCTAAATTACTGAAGGAGCTCACAGGTTTAAAAAGTTAGCTTAGTTATGAAAATAATGTTCTGCAAACACCCAAGACTCTGTTCCCTGAGAGTCTGTAATTGCTCCCCACTTCCTTTGGCAATTCCAGTTAAATGCATGTTTTTATTCCTCATTATTACAGTTTTTATTCCTCATTCATCTCATGGCTGAGGAAGGAGTAGTCTCATCCTGGCAAAGTCTCAGTATAATTACAAAGCAGGGAAATTTTTGCATCCCAAACCAAACTTCTTTGGAATCTAGTAATGTTCAAATCCAGTTACTGCATTCACACACTTTTCTTGCTTTATTTAATATTTCTATCATGACCACAATTGTAATTTGCCACTGTATATTTGTCCTCATATTTATGCACTTCAGGAATAAAGACCCTTAAAAAAGGGTTCTGCCAGCTTTTTATTTCAAAGTCAATACCCTGGTGAAATGTATTTGACATCTATTCCTTGGGGATTGTGCATATAGACACAAAAAGAGAGAGAACAGGGATTTTTTTCAGCCTCTAGAAGAGAAGGCCTCAGGGCCTATTGCTATCTACAACCAGCTAAGCAGAGGGTGTAGAAAAGATGGAACAGAAGCCTCTTCAGAGGGGCACAGTGAAAGAACAAGAGGCAAGAGACAGAACTGGAACATGGGAAATTCCAATTTGATATAAAGAAACTTTTTTACAATGAGTGTTTTCAATCACTGAAAGAGGTTCTTTAGGTGACAGTGGAATGTCACCATCCGTGGAGACATTCGAAGTGTGGCTGGGCAAGGCCCTGAGCAACATGCTCCTTTGAGCTGCTCTGGACATCCCTTCCAACAAACATGGTTTTGATTATATATATGTATATAATCATTAAAAAGATACTTGATACATAATTTCTTTGTCTTTTAAATATGCACAAATACTGGCTAAACATTGACACTACATGTTTAAAGTACATTTTGGTATACATGAAAACTGTAGGTTTTTTGGTAAAATAGTGGCTTGAACAAAACCAGTTTCCTGTTACTGATATCCGTGGAGTTGGAAAGCTTCCAAGCAAGCCAGAAGGGTATGCGATTATTGTCACAATACCCGTAATAAGTTTTTCTAATTTAATTAGTGTGTTAGTGTTAAGAGAATCTCACATCTCACAAGAGCAAGGTTTTGTTAGAAATGCTGTTATCAAACTTTTGTTGTTTTAAATATTTTGGAGAGAATGTAAGCAAGGACAGAAAAATAGTGTTGGTGAGTATTTTTGGTTTTGTTTGGGTTTTCTTGTTTGGTGGGTTTTTGTGGGGTTTTTTGTTTGTTTTTGTTTGGGGTTTTTTCTGCTCAAGAGCAAGTTTCCTAAAAGATTTATATCACATGGATGAATTTCAGGAAATAGTACCTGTCTAGGAAATTCAGACTTACTAAGGCACTCAACCATTAATTCTCAGAGCCAAGTGCAAGTTTCACCAGTTACAGTCACATTTTTCTTCATTCAGATCTTTGTACAAGGATATTGATTGTTGATTATGGGATCACTGTGCACCACTTGTACATTTTGGTCAAGTACTTCATATCTCAACAGGGAAATAGCAAAATTAGAAAAGACTCTGCACCATCTGTAAAATATCTATAAATTCTAGAAGGATAAGATTGGCATCTAAACCTAGCATGCAAAAGCGTACATGAGAACGCATTAAACCATACATTTATTTTAGTCAGAAATAGTTTTAGATTACGTATATAGTATAAGCACTACATATATATGGTTAAGATAGTGAGTTTAAAAGTTTAAAAATACATTTTCCTGAAAATTGTGGATATAAGTACAAGAAAATACAAGATTACTCTTGATTTATTTGTCCGAATATTGACACTGTACACGTGAAAGTCAGTATATGTAGTTTGTTTTGACTATTCCATATGCATTAAGCAATAGAAATAGTAACTGAATACGGAATTACGAGTAACCCATAACTACCTTTATTGACTGAATGAACATTTATTAAGTGAACATGGAAATACCTCCAGTTTCTTAAAAAACTCAGAACTGGAGAGAAGTACTTTTAAAAATTAGAAAACAGAGGTGGGTTGTTTATTTGTTTGTTTGTTTTTCCAGGCACTCACTTGTAAAAACTTTGTTAGCTGCAAAAGAAAACCTTTATTTAAAATTTCTCATCATATTCCCATAAACCTGCATTATAATAGCTTTAAATGAAAGCAAAACTACTTAGTTTCACCAATGCTGATATTTCCCAGCTGGTGACTGTAAACCCCGAGTTCTTCCTAAGTTCCAACCCACATGAGAACAGTGTCTTGTGACTCTTAGACAGCTCTTTATCACATCATACAGAGCAGAGAGCAGCAAGGAGAAGAAATGGAGGGCTGAGATAAGAAGAAATAGCTCTTCCTACTTCCTTACAAATATTTATTGCTGAACAAGATATCCACTACAAAAGTTCTTCTGGTCTTACAGGAGAGATTGCTCTACATACACATCTTGTGTCTTTTAAAATGATCAGTTAATACTATGCAGGGAATGTATTGCTTTCCAGGGAGAGATAGAATATATGAGTGATATAAGATATTATTCATTGTGGCTACAAATCAATGGATAAACGTAGGAACCTGTAATACATGTGAAGATATAAGATTGTTTTCAGAACCAAGAAGTGCAAGTACAGTGAATAACCATAATTACTTAAAGACAGGTTCTATGCTCCAGCTTAGTTTCATTTCTGTTAGGACTGACCATGAAAAAACAGGTGAACTTGTCAGAAACCTAACTCAATAATTCTAATGCCATAAATATAATATTATTTATAATAACACTACGTCTGCCCACATAACCTTTTTGTTTCAAATACAGGTGAAAACACATAGGAAATGGTAGTTGCAAAGAGTTTATGATGATTTTGAAGGCTGTAGTGGCAACCACCACTGCGTGCACTGGGACAAATCCTGCCCAGCAGTGGCGGGTACTCATCACTGCTTGCTTTTACTCAGCCCTGTGACTCTGGTAAGTGCTCTATGAACTGCTTTTGGATGAAAATTGAGTGGAGTCTGTGAAATAGTTGCGAGCATAGTCGGAAAAGCCTTGATGCCCCAACCATTTAAATCTAGATTGTTTCAAAACTATCAGATGTGATAAGTATAAACTTGTGGCAACTAAAGTGATTAAGGTGGTGGAGTCACCATCCCGTGGAGGTGCTCAAGAAACGAGCGGACGTGGCATTTAGTGCCACGGGCTAGTTGACAAAGTGGTGATTGGTCAAAGGTTGGACGCAATGAGTTCAAAAGTCTTTCCCAACCTAAATGTTCCGTGCTTCCGTGGTTCTCTGAATCGGGTGTTATGTGTGATGTAACGTCCTTTCATGGAGATCCGCCAAGGTACCCAGGCAGAACCCTGTGTAAGCGTGTACACTCGCTCTTATCTCACCCCTCCGTTGCCCTGGGAAGACCTGCAAAGGCTGGCAGATTAACAGGGTGACGGCACGCCTGTGTCTTGACGTCGGACGGAAGAGGGGATGATTAATTCAGAGTGAGTGCGACAGAGGTGATGTTGTAATCACGGACAAGACGGCACCGTGGCAGCACTGCACAGAGGTAACAGCAGCCCGGTCGGGCACACGCCGGGTACACCGCTAAGCCCGAGCCCCACTGTGCCCGAGCCCCAGGGTGCCCGCCTGTGGGAGGCGGAGACCACCGGGCTACGCTCCCGTCTCCAACCGGATCCCTGCCGGGGCCCGCCCCGCGCCGGCAGCGCCGGGCTGGAAGTGACGTGACTGACGGGCGGAGCTGCGCGGCGCTGGTGGCGGAGACCCCATGTTGATGTCCCCGGCGCCCTCCGCGTCTGCCTAGGTAAGCGGTGTCTGGGGCTGGGATGAGGGGCCGGGCAGGGCTGACACGCTCCCTCCCGCCGGCTTCCGGCGGCTTCTGGGGCGGGCCGGGGCGGCCGGGCCGTGAGGCCGCGGTTCTGCGCCATCTGCCCTCGCCAGCTGTTCCGGCCGGCCGTGGTCGGCAGGGGAGCGGCGGGGCCGGGCTGCGGGAGCCGGCGGGGCTCCCCTGCCCGGGGAGGAAGGCGAAGGCCCGGAGCCAAGGTGACCGCGTCGGGCAGGTGGCGAAGCAGCGGCGGGGAAGGGGCGGGAGGCGGCGCAGGTGGGGGCCGGGGGTGTCAGGGCCCGGGACCGCAGCTCGAGGACTCCAGGAGGAGCTGACTGCGGAGGTGCGGCTCGTCCTGCTTTTGTTTTTCCTGCCCGACGAGCTTTTCCTCCTTTTCGCCGTCCTTTCCGCTGCGCAAAGCCAAACGCGTCGTTCAGCCTTCCCGTGGGAAGCGCTTGTCATGTCAGTAATGAAGCTTATGCGTAGCTCGTCCTCCTCCTCCTCCTCTCCCGTTTCCTAGCCGGTAGCTGTGCGTTAAGCAAGCAAGTACCCAGCATCCCCATAACTATCCTTGAACTGTAAGTAGATCTGAGCATCACCTAAGCTCCGGGGATTTTCCTGCTAGGCAACAGTAATCCCAGATGATTGTGCTGGTCTGCACAAGTTAGATTTGTGAACAGTTCTGCTTTGGGGTTGGAAACCAGCCTACCTTTACTGATTCCACTAGGGCTAGTACTCAGCTGTGGCAGCTGACGACCAGCTTGCAGAAATAGGTGTTTTTTTTTCCTTTTGATTGGGGTTTTGTTTTTTGGTTGGGTGGTTTTTTTTTTTTTTGGTAATATGTGCTTAGGCTGAACGATACAATTTTAAAAATAGAGCTGTAGAAAAAAATTCAGTTGGTTTTGTTACTAACGCTGTGTTGACTCTTTTTGTATTTATTCTGGCCAATGAAAATTAAGCACACTATTTCATGTAAATGTTATTTGGCTAAGTGACTGAATTACTAAAAATGAATTTATTTGTTGCACTTGAAAATAACTAAGGTTATTATTTTTCTTTTAGAACTATAGAAATTGCTGATGCATACCATTCATAGTTCAGAATGAACTGAGAGATGCTTTGAATGTAATCCTCTGTTTTGAGACGTATGGGAGTTGTCAGGATTTTACTGTGCTGTAACATTTCCTCTTCTGGACTCCAAAGCTACATAACTGATAGGATTTATTAATGTGCACCCTGTTGTCTCTAGAAAACTGTGTTTTGATCTCAGTTTCTTGCTTGTGGAAGTTCTTGTTTTTCTTTTATATCTATTAATCTTGACAAGCTTGGTATTTTGTCTTGTAACCTGTGTTGGTCAGTGTACAAGACTGTTTTTTATTTAACACCTGATACACTGAAATAATGTCGTGGCTGCTTGTATGTACCTCATGTGTTACTCTAAACTGAGCAGTAATAAGCTTAAAATATTGAGGGATTAAAACTAAAAAACACCCCTGTATTTACCTTTTCCTTGTTTTGGATGATGGATACCTATTTACTTCAGAGTGCTTTTTGTTTCAGAAAGCACAAGGTTATCACTGCTTATTTTTTAGCTGGCGAAATTTTAAAAGGCTATGGGAGACTTTCAAACAGCTTTTAGTCCTTGAACTACTTGAGGCTTGCTGTGGCCTGTCTCTTTTTGGTTTTGGTTTCCACATGTATCTTCAATGAAAGTAATATATTATGTCACACACTTGGCCGTTACCTCTTTCAAGGTGTGAATGTGCTTGGTTGGTATAAAATTACTTTCAACAGCACTTGCAAGAACAGGATAGCTCATCTTTCTAGGAATGTCAGATACATAAGGCCCTAATCCTCCTAAAGTCCAATGTTTTGACAAAATTGTGATTGTACATTGGAATCAGACACTTGAAACTTCTCAGTTGCATATAAGCTATTTTGGCAGATACTGCCGAATCTGAGGAAGGGATGTTCTTGTTCTGCTTGTGAAGCATCTTGTTTTACTGTGGTTTGTAGCACTATGTATCCTGAATGAGGTGGTGAATAGAAAGCATGATTAAAAGCTTTTGCAGTCCAGCTGATTAGTTTTAATCCCTCCAACTGCATGCATACCTCAATGTTCCTGCTATCAATGCAGGCCATTGTTTATGGTAATGAAGCTAAACACGCAGTATGTGTTACAGTGAGAATAGTAAAAGATGCCCACAGACTGCTAAACAGGGGCAGGGACTTTGAAGTCTTTTGAAGAAGAAGTATTGTTCAAGCCAACCCAAACAAAATCCTCCTGTTTATATAAACATTCTTATTTTTAAAAAAAGGTCTTAAAATGGAACTCTGATACTTTTGCTGAGAGGGGACGAAAAACTTAATGTGTAAAAATGCTGTGAAAAGCGCTGAGCAGTACAGATTTGAGAAAAGTTTAAAGCAGGGAAACTACAGAACTTCTGTTTCTCCTTCTCTACCATGCCTAGAACCATTAAGAATCTTTCATTAAGTTAGAACCCTGCTTTGTTTTCACACCACTGCTTTTATTTTCCATTTTCTGACACTGAGATATGATACTGGGGGCATTCAGCTAAGCAATGCTTTCTCTCCATCTTGATGTCATTGCTGAAATGACTGCTCTTTTATTCTGAGAGGTGGTTGTTTTGGAGTGATGCTGAGGCAGTGCACTTTGGTGAATTTAGTCTATTTGGCTCTTTGTTTTCGGAACAGGGGAACTAATTGTTAGGTTTTTATGTCATGTGTATTTCAACTAGATTAATTTTTGTAACTTAACTAGTTTTTCCACTGTTCGAATAACAGCTTCTACAATTTTGTTACAGATAATCATGTCATCCTTTCAAGAAGTTCCGTCTTCAGCTAGCACTTTGCAGACCTCCAATTTTGCACATGTGATTTTTCAAAATGTTGCAAAAAGTTATCTTCCAAATACACATCTTGAATGTCACTACACTCTGACCCAGTTTATCCATCCTCATCAGAAAGACTGGGTTGGTATTTTCAAGGTAAGTTCTGCTTAAGCTATTGTTATTTTTCAAATGTTTGCTTGCTCTCTTGCAAGTTAAAAAAAATAAATCTCAACAACAGTAAAAGCTCTCTCATAAACTTTAAGTTAAACATTGCTTAAGTGATGTATTGGTTCCTGCTGTTAGAGTTGTTAGTTTTGTAACAAAGACCAAACTGGATATCAAAACTAGAGCAACGAGTCCAGCTGGAAGTCTGCTGGAGTAAAGGGAAGGTTTAATGTGTGCAGAATTAAACAGAGATAATTTGAGAAGAGATGTGTGGTTACAGAGTGATTTTGTGAACAGTACTGTGTGAAAAATGTGAGACAATGTGTGTGAAATGTGCGTGCAAAGGACAAAAACTAAGCTGGAGATAACCTGGCCCACATCCCTGACTAATTTTTGTTGCTAGAACAGGCTGAGCAGTATAGATCACTAAAATTATTCAAAACAAATCCTTGAAAAAAAGATACTTGGAGGTATTTTTAAAGGTTAGTAAAGTTTCATTTATGGGATTAGAAATCGATTAATTCTTATATCTCCTTCTGTTTAAGACCTTGATTTTTGTATCTTTCTCCGTGTAGCTCCTAATAAATGATGCTTAAATTCCTTATTTGAATTTTATTTAATAGAAGTTTTGATTCAGGCTTTAACAAAATGATGCTTTGGCAGTGGGGAGGGGAGAAGGGTGACAGACTAATTCATTACTGAAGGACTTTTCGCATAGAATTGAGTCCAGTGTTTAAGAATGTAAATGTTCAACTTCATTGTAATCTGCAGATTGTGAGTCTTAATTCAAGCTAAGTTACTCCTCTGCAATGTAGACATACTGTGCTCTGTAACAAAGCAGAAGTGTTTTTAATGCTATGTGCAGTGACTGTACAGTCAAAAAATTGTGCCAAGGAGGCATTAGTTTACAAACAGGAACATTTCCTTAGTAAGTTGTTTTTAAAAATAAGTGTATCTGTGTCTTATTTGCAAAGTTTTGACAAATGATGTAACTGAGCACACTTGAATGTTTAGTTAATGGCATTCGTGAAATTTAAAAAAACCCTCTTTATCAAAACTTTATAGAAGGTTCTGTTTATATTGCACATAAGCATCTTGAAATTACTGAAATGTGAATGTAATGGCTTTGTCTGCCTAAGTGAGGGAGGCAGTCAGGACTCTAGAATTACGAAGTAGGTAAAAGAAAAAAGAAGTTAGGTAACAGTTTTTCAGTGACTACACAAAATGCTGTGTATAATATATGGGTATCTGATTTCATCCTGACTGTGATGATAGATTTCATAAACTATTAAAGTTATTCTACTTCATTCCACTTCAACAGAGGCAGGTAATACTTTGGCAGTCATTTGAGGAACTTGTTGAACTGGCATAAGGTAGTGCTACTGCTCAAAGAAACATCTTTTATGCAGGGTGGCTTGTTGCTTTGCTTCCTCTTTACGTGAAACAAGATCTTGTGTGGTGAATCAAATCAGAGAATTGATTGAGGTTAACACCGGTGTTTTGTGACTAGATTTTTTAAATGGAATTCCCCAACTGAATTTCCAGTTTGCTAATTCTCATCAGCACAAGGGAAGGAAGCATTGCAAGATGGGAAAAGAATAAAAATGGCTTTCTTTTAGTGGTTATATCAGCTTATACCAAGTGTTATGAATAGACTTAGTATAGTTACACTACACTGAGTTAAATGGAGCCAGCTGTCTGAGTGTATCTGTGTCTACAAATATGTATGTGTAATGTTTTCAGTAAAATAAACTGTGGAAATGTAGTCATCTTGGGATAGATAATAGAAGTTGTACTATACTGTGATCTGAGTGTAAAAATGAGTGACTTCTAGAGAACTGATTGTTCATGAACAAATAACAAAGCACCTGGAGGTGGCTTGAAACCTGATGAAAGCAGGCAGGGGTTTTATCATTTACCTCTCTAGAACACATATGAAGGATGCGATGCATGTTTAGTAAAGTGAGTCTGTGATTTAAAAAAGAAAAAGGCAAAAGCAAATCTTGACTAATTATGACAACAGTAATTAATGACCTTCAGTATTGGCCTGGTATGCAATGAAAGTGGGGTTTTTGTGAGAGAACTCAAAGTGTCAGTTCACAGACTGTTCATGTACCGGGAATAAAGTTCACCTTGTCTTTTTGAAGTGCATAAGTTGCTTAGAAAACAAACCTGTTCAAGCTGGTGTCATTTAACCTTTGTCTGAAATTGCACAGAAGGTAACTAGTGTTGTAATAGTGAATAGTGGACAGATGAAAAAGGCATCTAGTTTAAAAAAAAAATCAAAAAACCCCAGCAAATAGTGGTAATTTCAGATTGGAAGAGAAAATAAGTATGAAGTAAGATTCTTCCTGGGCTCTGTGAACATTATGTTGTTTTTGTTTCTAATGTTTATTTTTGTTGAATTTTAGGGGTCAGTGGCTTCAGCAGTATTCTGTCTTGTTTGCTCTGCTGGCTAGATAAGAATTTTTTTATTGAACTGAAAAAAAACTTAGGTAAAAAATTAGGTACCTTTTTAAGTGAATGGTTTTTATTTAGGATGCAAGTGTATTTCTTCAGCACCAATGATGTCTTGAGTAAATATTGGTTATCTGTATCCTTACATTATTGCCTTTGTTTTGCTAGTACAGCTGTTAGTGCAGCTGCACAGTGAAATGGATCAGTGGGGTGATCTGCCAGGAAAATACAGCCTCTCCTCCCCCAGCTTTTACCATCTTATTTCACAACTGGTTTGGTTCTTCAGTTTGATGACGGTGTGGTGCAATGGGCAGCTGTGCTGGTGCCACTGTGATGGAAACAAGGGGACTGGGAAGGTGTGTGTGGGAAGGGCTGTGCCTGCTTTATTGGCATGGCTGCTTAATGTGGAATGACAATTGAAACTTCTTTTTCAAACTTTTTTAGAGTTCTCTTCTTAAGAGCAGCTTACAAGACTCTACCAACTTCTCTGCATATGCTGTAGGTGAAATGTGATTTTTTTTTTTTTTGTTCCCAGCATAGGTTGGTAAATGTTGAACTTCAGTAATAATGAGCAGAAGGCTCTTTGCGGTGGCAGTAACAGCTTTAAAACTGTTCCCAGGAAAGCAATTTTGTATTGTTTAGAAAAATGAAGACCCAGTGTTCATAAACTGGAAGAGTAATGTTGCATATAGGAGAATTATTTCAGATATACCAGTTTTTTTACGAGCTAGATATATCTAAGTGCATACACTGATTCTGGTATTGGACGTCTGGCAAAAACTGGAGGATGTGGGAAGTACGATAATGAATATATTGTCCTTTAGAGCAGAAGTTCTGCATATGCGTCTTTTACTGGTTTTGTGTTTATTTTTCTTTCTTGTCCCCTACAGGAGAGGAGTCAAATGGCAGGTTTTGACTCAGTCTTCAAATCTGTTGTCTGTCATTTATGTGTTTTTTACTTTATGATATTCTGGAGAGTAATCTGTAATCAAGTGCTAAAAGATCTTGATCAGTTATATCCTTGCGTGTTACCAAGAAAAAAAATGGCATTTTTTCAGATAAGTACTGATCTAGTATTTGGCATGGACATCCTGAGACTGAGTTCCTGTTCATGCAGGTTTATGAGAACTAGAATTTGAGATCAGCTTTCCCTCTACTGAGGGTGTCTGTGCAGCCTAACCTGATGGTTCCTAGGGAGGAGTCAAAGGTTAGACAACTTATCATCCTTGAGTGATTTCAAAGGAGATCTGTATTACTAAAGTGATCCAAGACCTGTTTATTTGTTTCTGCTCATCTCTGGTTAATCAGAATCTGGAGAGGCCTTTAATGTAACCCAAATCTAAACCTTTGAAATGAGGAGAAATAACTGATGTGTGCACTACATCTGGTTGCAAAACTGGCCTGTCTGGTATTAGGTAGTCCTAATTTCCGGCTAGGGAAGTCTACATCTCATGACTATAAAATAAAATAATCATATGGCTGAGTGATATATTTTGCATTATTAATACATAATGTCCAGATTTGCAGAAGTGTTTGAAAAACCTGCTTGGTTTCTAGGAAGCAGCACCTACCTCTCTGTCTGGAGCATATGTCTGCAAACAGGGCTGTCAAATGTTCAGTATACAAGAGAGGCAGGTTTACTCCACATCTCAAAGGCGCAAGGAAGGGCTCTTGGGGCATTATAAAGATACATTGCATCAAGAGAGTAGTGTTAAAGGTGTATATCATAATACTTCGTGCATTTCTGAAGATGTAATTTAGCTGAGACAAGCATGCTGGAATGACCTGCAATATCATCAGGTAATCAGTCTCATATATATTAAGCTAATGACTTCAGTCTTGCTGTGTCATTAATTAACTAGTCCATCAAAACTTTTCTGTTCCTCAGTTCTAGTTGATATATTTTTCCAAGTAATCTACATTACCATTCTTCTAGGATATTGACAGGTTGTAGACATGCTTTGATACTGGCTGTCTCAGGGTACCCCTAGAGAAGAAAAGGAAATATTTTCTTTCTTAATTTCAACATTTTTAATATCCACACCTTAAAAATGGTGACCTGACGTTCTGGTAACCTTACATATGGAAAAACTGAATGACCAGAATTGGGAAGATCTTAGTAACTTATTTGAACACAAAAAGTACCTCTTGCTCAGAGAGAGTACTCAGTATTTATGAGGCCACACCTGAGCTACTTTTTGTGCATCAGTGCAGTGCCTGTATTTACATGCAAGTTAATTTCTGTCTTTTCAATGTCCTTATTTATAGCAGATCTCAGAATTAAATTTGATCTGTGGTCAAAAACTCTAGTAACACAGTTTAACATTGTATTTGATAGAGACTTAAGAAACAACTTGGTGTTTGTGTTTTATCAAGGCAGTTTAGATCTATATTTGTGTAGTACTCTGGGTTATTTAGTCTCCTTTGGACTGCAAATAACAATACATCTTGTGTGAGTCATTTCAATATCCTGATTTTGTTGTAGATTGATAACTTAAGCAACAATTACTTCCATATATACAGATTACTGTCTGAAGTACAACAACATCTGGGTGTGTTATTTGCCACATGCATATAGAAATACCATTTTTCTGGCTTGATATCATGACTGCACAGCTGGCTGTGATAGATACAGGAATGTGCAGTGGGCAGTATGTCCTGTTGTTAAAATAGTTGGGAAAAGAATTACTGGAATTCAGAATGTTTTTGAGAATTGCTGTATCTGTGAATTAGAATGATTCTGTTGGTTTCTGGTTTACTTTCTTTGGAAGGTAAATAACACTTGGCTTAAAAAAGAAAGTCCCTGGCGACATTACTTGCTGTTTCTATATGAGATGAAGAGAAGGATAATCTGGGTTTATGTGATGTTACCTTTGACAAGAAATTTTAACATTTTATTCCAAGTGTCATTAATTTTCAAAAACTATTTGGTGCAGTAGGTTGTAGAATTGGCATAACAAAGTAGTCAGTAGCCGGTAACAATTTTGAAATAAAAGATTGTGCTAATTGATAGTTCTCATGAGATGTGGTAGCAAGGGAATAGTTCACTTAAACCCCACTTGCTCTTTTTTAATACATTTTCATGCTTATCTCCTGAAGTAAACAGGAACTGTCTTTGTCTTTGATCTGTCATACATTTCCTTGGACAGTAATTTACATATGTAACAGGTTTACTTTTAGGGAATTAATATTGTTTCTATATTTATTTTGACTTATACCTAATAGAGGAAGTTGATCCTATGGTCTAGGCACTCTGTCAATGTCGTTTTGACACATTGCTCTGAACTGTGAGGTAGTAATACAACCGGTAAGAGATGATCATAAGTTAGGATCCTGATAGTACCTTGATACTGCAACAAATACCATATGTTTGCAGTAGTCCAAGTTAATGTACACGTTTGCAACATTCAGCAGAGATGGACTTCTTCAGGTCTGGGACTGAGAGAACATTTTGAGATCATAGCCTTTCATAAAAAATCTAGAGTACTTTGCAGTCATCTTCTACCCAGGAATGTCTCAACCTTAGGGCTGCTGTTGTATAACTGATTTTAATCCCAGCAAGGTCATGTCTGAAGTGAAGGCATAAGTATCTTGGCTTGAGGTAAGTCAAAGTTGTATGTGGTGTAAGGTGATCACAGACATAGTAAAACCCCCAAGATTTGATTTTGTTTACTTATTTTGAAATGCGTATGCCTGAATGTTACTACCGTGTACTTAATACTTGAATAAGTACTTTTCCTTATGTCCATGTTCTGAATTTTTTTGTACAGTTTGATTCTTCCAGAACTGCTGTCTAGATACCGTTATTTGCTGATGGTGCCTGTGTTCAAAAGTAAATCGCATCAATTGCGTGTCAGTGTTAACAGTCAGTGTTAACTCTCAGTAATTTTGGCTGGTATGAGCTTCACTGCACCCAGATGTTTTCATTTTCCTATCTGCTAGTTGTTTTAAAAGAACTTGGTATTTGTAGTGCCTGTTGTAGATTATGTGCTACAGAAGCACGGGCATTGCTGTGACTTTTGAGTAATGTTACTTTAACTCAGGGTTATGGCCCAAACCAAGCCTGCTTGGAGAAATCACTTCTATGATACTGGTCCCAGTGGTGTTTTGCTTAGACACCTGTGTTGTCTGTGATTTGGGGCAAAGTAAATGTCTCTTACCATGTGAAACATGGAAAGGCTGCTGACTTACTGTTGTCAGTAATAATTAAACTGTATAACATACCTCCGGAACCTTATCTACTGTCTGTAATTTTGCTTCTTTCAGAGGTAGCACATTGACTTCTTGCTGTACTTAGGATGCTTTGTCAGATTTCTTTCTCAGCTACCTAATTTACCTTTTAAATTAAAAAAGGGCATAATTTTTACTCTGATAAATTTTGTGGTTGGTTTTTTGTGTGATTTTTTTTTTAAATTGGGTTGTAATTAGGTATCTACAGTAAAGGCCCACCGATTATGCCCAAGTTGGTTCAGCTAAACAGGTGTTTTCCTGGGTTTTCTTCTTTGGCTTGCTGATGTTGTGCAGATGGGTCAGGCACTGTTAATACAGCAGAATGAACACTGCTATTCTTTCAGCTGTGTAACAGATTTCTGACACCAGGGAACAAAATGCCAAGTGACCTTCCCGTGCTGATGGTCTTTCTTTAAGGCACTTTGTCTCAAGATTGAATTGACTGACTTTACTGAGGGATTATATAAAAGGAAAGAAGTTTAACAAAATGTAAAATCAGAAAAATTGTATTTTCCATGTTCATCTGAAACTCCAGAAATGGAAACAAAGTTGGAAATAATTTTTACACTGAGAACACTGCAGTTGTAAGGTAGAGCTTTTGCCTTAGAAAGGCTTACATTCTGTGTAAGATGAATGAGATGAGAGTTGAAGGAGATACAGTGAAATAAAATGGTTATTAGTTTCCCTCAGATGGATACTGGATAACGTGTTATTGCTATACAGACAGGCACTCCCTGTTCAGGCTCCCTCCCTCATCCCCCCATTTATTTTTCTACTCGGCAAATTTTCTTCAAGCTATTTTGTTGAAACATACTGTGGGTGAAGTGTAAATACGGTGAAAGCTAATCTCACTGTGTGATATTGCAATAAGAAAGGGGCTTATATCTGTGGGGCAGCATAGAAGAAAAAAAAACTTCTGTGATGACTACATGTCTGTTTGTTAGTAGAAGGAAAACCTGTCTAGTGTGAGTATTATGGGACAGCTGAGTTGTCCCTACTTGCCCAGCCAAATTGCAGAGTACTTGGTGCTGGGCTCTTGACCTTTACCAGACTTCAGCATTTCCACTGTGGCTGCTGAGTTGGTTTATATGACTGAAAAGTGTTTATGATGTCCTAAATTGAAATAAGCCTTTTTGCTCAAAAGTAGGAAAGAGGAATATCATGAGTGGATTACTCTGTGATGGCCTATTAAAGCTTTCCATCGTATGGAGGGAAAATTAAGTAAAGTGAGGTTTCAGTTTTACATTGTTTGTACATAATAACCTAATCTGGATATGACGTTTTTTGTGGGATAAATGATGTGTAGTCATGTTTTCGTATAAAAACATGGGTTGAGAAGGTGAAAATAGGATTTGGTTTCTGGATTGATAATCTCTTGGTTAACTTCTGGAAGGAAAGCAAGAATGTTTGCATTTATGCACAGCTGTCTAATTTAAAAATGTATTTCAGAGTGGAGTTTGAGAGAATTAAATGTAGAGAATATAGAAGAATGTGTTGAATAGCAGGTTAGCAGATACTTTATGTCTAATGCAGTTATAAAATGGATTTTTTTCTTTCTGTTGTTTCGGAAAGTTGCATCATCAAAGTCTTATGTGCTCTTTTGACTGAGAAATAAGAATGCTTCTATTTTTTGAGTTTTGAACTCTGAGCAAATGTTTTCAGAGGTTTCAATGAATTCCTTAAAAAGTAATGGTACCAGCACAGCCAGTAAATGAAGATGGCTGCTGTGCTGATCAGGTGATGAATCTGAGTTCAGGCTTCACAACAAGTCTTGAGTGTAGTTTGACAAGTCATTCTTCATTTTCCTCCTCTGAACCTCAGAAGGTTTTGTGTTGGAGTTCTTCTATAATTTGCAATATTTGTGTGCTTGCATGTGGGTACTATAATGTTTGCCATGGCCCATGCCAGGTTTTTAAGGTGGACTAATAAACTGTGCCTATTGTGCTCTTCCTGGCTCAGAGGTTTCCCAGTGTGTACTATAGAAATTTCTCATTTATTTTAGATTTATGATAGTAATAAAGTACTACTGTGCATCAACTTTAGCACTTTGACTGGAACTTGATTTCGTGTTTGTAGTTGACTTTTTGTTGGTTGTATTGGGGTTTTTTGGGGGGTTTTTTCAGCTGATATGTGAAGTTAAAGCTTCGTTTCACATTTTGGTACCTAAGAATGTATTCTTCATACTAAAATAGAACCATTAACTTCACATGAGTCTTCAACAGAAATTAAGTGTGGGTTTCCACATCTTTCCCCTTGTTACCATCTTTTAACAGCTATTAAGTTCTAATTATAATGTAAATAAATATGCTTGCAGCTTCATAAATTTTCGTAATTTTCATAACTTTTTAGAACCTGCTTAATAAATGAAGTGAAAAATGATACAGTATAATTGAAGACTTGATTTTAAATATATTTTTATAATGGACAATTTCTCTCAATGGCTTTTTTTCATTGTTTTGAATTTCAAATGCAGAAATGAAAGTTTCAAATCTTCCTTACAAGCATTTGTTTGTTTTCTATAATGTTTTCATGGAAAGAGATGGTCAGTGTTAGTCATATCAGCTGTTTTATCAGTTGAAATGGTCAAACTCTTGTTCTTATAGGCCTGACAATTTAAATAGCCATTTTCCTCCTGTCAGTGTAGTACAGGTGAGGTGTTGACATAGAGAGGGTTCTTGTGGGGAATCTGGACTCCTCTCCCCTTTCAGAGACTAACTGGAAGATAGTCTATATTATTTGTAGCAGGTTTTGTTGGTATGATCAGCAGTAAGACAAATAGTCTCGCTTTTCTGATTCCTGTCATTAAAAATGAAACTATTTTTCCAAACTAATATGCCTGATGTTGCTGAGGATGCTGTTGATTTTACTTCTAAAGCTACAGGGTTTTACTTATCATATAAACTCACTGTGGGGCTGCTGATGAATATTCCCATCTTCTCTTCATATTTTTCACATTTTCTTGATTTCCTTTGTAGCTTTTGCCACTGGTTTTAGTTTATCTCAATTTTTATTTACTTTTCCTTAAGTGGTGTTAAATTTTACTCAGATAGTTTTAGCCCTATCTTTAGACAACTGTTGGTTTTCTTTCTGACCTGAAAGAAATGTCTGTGTCAAAGATGACATTTAAATCATTGCTGAGCCATCCAGTGTGTGCTATAGTCTTGTATCTGTGATCGTGCAATTTGTTGCCATAGAGGAGCTTATCACTATGTATATGTGCATGGTATATATATAGTATAGTATTTTGTAGTTTGGAACCACTGTGTACTCCATACTAGGCTTATTAAAGAGAATATTGACAAAAGATGTAAAATACTAAAGTAAAAGTTTATTAAAACCTGTTGATAAAAAAAACGGATTTCTTTTTTTTTAAAGACCTGCATCCTACACCTAAACTAGGGATTACTTAAATTTGGTTTTATTTTATTCTCAGCATATCATTATGTGGCTTTGCTCCTTGTTTCTGCCATCTAAGAAATAACCCTGTGGAATTTAATGATATTTATTGTTATGTGGGAAGGATGATGAAAAATGGTACTAAATTAACTTGCTTTGCTGCAGAATACTCGCCTTCTTTTAAAACGTATTCAGCTGTGAAGATGAGATTTGTTCATACTTCCTTCTATGCACTGTCACATTTAGACATGTGAAAACCCTCATCTTCTGAAATTCTGTGCAGTGACAAGAGCTGTTGGGCAATCCACACCTGCTGATAGCTTGCGTGTGCCCATTAAGAAATAACGGAATTGTCATGATCATAAGAGAGGAAGACAGGGAGCCTCGCCAGGGGAAGCAGATGATGGATGACAGGAAATGTGGGGAATTCTTACAGAAAATACTTGCGGGGTAAACTTTCCAGGGTGTTACCTGCTAGCTGTTGATGTGTTGATTGGTAAAGTTCTCTCTTTACCAGTAGTCCAAAGATTAGAGTTATACTTAAAAATATGGCACGTGCTGAGAAACAGACCAGGAGAGGTATTTGTTTTCTATGTAATTACTCTTTTTGTTTGTATCAGTATGGCTAAAGTTTTAAATGACCTCAAAAAATCCTTTTGTCGATTACTGCTACAGGTAGAGTATTGATAAAAATAACTTTAGGTTTCAGGATAAATCACTAAATTTAAAAATCAACATGTGATACCTACAAAAAAGATAAAAAGAATTCCAGGAATAAACTGCATCAGAAATTGATTTGATCTCCTATAGGGACCAGTTTTATGTTTATGTTCACTGGAGTTTTTCTTCTCTACAGTTTCCAGTGTTAATTATCAGAAGGAGCAATGTTATTTTAGTCAGGAAAATAGCATCAGAAGCAGCGTGTCCATATTTTGGTTTTTTAACAGAAACGAAAACTAGAGTAAGATGAAAAGATTATTTAACTTCTATACAGTATTTGTTCTGGACGTGATAATTTAGTTTCTTTACTAAAACAAAAATGATACCGACTTTTCACTCACCAAGAACTACATTTAGGAAGCTGTGTGCTTCAGTTTAGGACACCAAGTAATGGTACACGCTTTTCTGAAGTAAAAGCAAGTTTAAAAAAAAAAAAAAAGGGTTAGTAACATCTGAGTTGGATTTGAAGAAATGGCTAATGTGAACATTTGTAAAATGTTTTTCCTGTGAACTTTTATCGAGAAAAAATTCCTTTTACCACTTTCAAGTTACTGGAAGAGTTTTCCTTGTTATTTCTGAGATATTTAACAGTGTGGGAATAACAACCCTAGGAAATCTCATTTTGTTGACATCTTTAAAAGCTGCTTGATAGGAGATATCGTAGAAATCTTCTTTGCTAATAATAGCCTAAGATGTAGTAGGTGGTTCTGTTCTAGTGGATGTATTGAAGTGACTGAAAATGAGAATTTCATCTGGTTTCACGGTTGTTAATCTGTGTTTTTTAAGAATATTAAAAAAGCTTCATTATCTTTGACATTAGTTTTTTCCATACTTCTTAATATAAGGTGAAGAAGTGAATGGACATTTATGGAATAATCTATTCAGAATTTTTTTTATTAATGCTATGTATTAATTTGCATACATGAAATATATGCCTATATACATATATAATTGCTGTTTTGCTATTGAATCACTTTCACCTCTGATGTTCTCTTTGCCTTTGCCTATCTAAGCATGTTTTCCTTTTTTTTTTAATTGAAAATTCCTGTAAAAACCCAGCTATTAATGCCTTTAAAATACACTACTGCAATGTATTCTTTATAAAGTAGGACTTCCAAACTTGGAGTTTGGAGGTGTTGTCTATTGAAGCAATGAAAATCATGATTGTAACTTAATCTTTTCTTGGTTGTTGTGTGGTTTTTGTGTGTGGGTATTTGTTTTTTCTTCTTCCTCTTGAAGTACTATCTTACCTGATAAAAACTGGGAAACAATTTATTCCCTTTCCATATCTTAATTCTTCCATGACAGTATACCCAGTTACCGATAAACTGTACGACACCTGGCATTTGACAAGATTTTGGTATTTTTTTTTTTCATCAGTGGAGTAAATCAAATATATTTCTTCTTTTCCTTTACCATTATGCTGTTATTAATATCTATTGCTTTACAGTAGTTGCTTTGGCTTTCTGGTTTAGTTGCATGCTTGTTGGAATGTATGTCTTCAGAGGGTAGAATCATAGGCTCGTAGAATGGCCTGGGTTGGCAGGGATGTTAAAGAAGAACATGTAGTTTCAACCCTCCTGCCAAGTGCAGGGACCCCTCTCTCTAGACCTGGTTGCTCAGAGCTCCATCCAGCCTGACCTTGAACACTTGCAGAGATGGGGCATCCACAGCTTCTCTGAGCAACCTGTGCCAGTGGCTCACCACTGTACAGAACTGCACTCTTAGGAAAACTCTGAAAGCAGATGTTTATTGAAGGTAGCAGTAAGACTGTGCTGAGTTAGGTTTTCATGCAGATCTGGTTTTTTTCTTTGCAGACATAGTGTGTATGTATAAGAGAATTAGCATTCCAGTGAAATGATCGTCCTTGGCATTGCAAAAGTTGCCCAAAAAATTCTAGTGTCAATTGTGATCTTTTCAGTAGCACAGGAAGCCTCCCCCCGCCCCCCTTTTTGTTTTCTGATGAACCAGTTGGACTGTGGACACGAAAGAGTCAACATTGGCAGAACCTACGCTAAGAAAATATCACTATAAAATCAAGAATTAATCTTTTTGTATTTTTAATATAGAAATGTGTATATTTTAGAAAAAAAAAGTTAATGTACCAAATAGTAGTTTAACATACAGTGAAAACTGTCTGGTGTTTTACTTTATATAGACCCTTTTATTGCCTTAGACCCATTTATTGCCTTAGGTAACAAGCTTAATAAAATTAATGCTAAATCTTTGACATGCTTGTTAAAATATTCCTGATTTGTAAACATTGTTAAGTATCTTTTTATTGCATATTGAAGCAGATATATGCATATTACAGTATGTTGTAAAGGCCAGACCATGATACCGTAACTGTTGAATTGATATCAAATTCTTCTGTTTAATTTTTTCTCTTTTTTTTTTTCTTTTTTATTATTTTTTTTTTGTTGTTGTGGTTTATTTAATTTTAGGTTGGTTGGAGTACTGCAAGAGATTATTACACATTTCTTTGGTCACCTATGCCAGAAAATTATGTGGAAGGATCAACTGTTAACTGTGTGCTGACTTTTCAAGGTGAGTGTAAGGCAGTATCTGTCTGTATTTTCCAGCCTACACAGCTTTTTAAATACTTAGAGTGCTGAGCATTGTATAACAGTACTAGAGTTTTAAAAAGATAAATTGGAGGAGAATTTTCAGCATTTCACTGTGGGAAGTTTAGTTTTATTTTAGATGTCAGGGAAATTTTAAAGGAAAGTATGTAACTTAGTATGTTTTTTACATAGTAATGGCAAATATTCATGACTGGTAGAGAAGCTCTGCTGGAAGCTATTAAAATACAGAAAATGACTTTGTTTAATCATCAGCAGGCTTTTTTAATCTTGGCATCTCTTACTGCCTTTTGTCTTTACATAGTCTTTAGTCTCTGGACTTCAGACATTATCAACGTGAAGTGATTCTTGTCAAAGATTAAATAGTGTAGATGATGGTTTCGTGAAGGTTCGGAGTAGTCATAGAGTTGCATGGGACCTTTTGCCACAAGGAATTGATGGAAATGTCTGAAGCTTTTAAGGAAAGAATAAAGAACAAACCAGAAAATGTTACACCACTATACAAGTCTATAGTATAATTACATTTTCAACACTGTGTGCGGGTCATATCCCCTCCCTCCCCTTTGCAGTCTCAAAACAGGTCTAGTAAAGCGCAACAAGGAAGATCAAAGTTAAGAAACAGCTTCTCTGTAAAGGTGTGGAGTTATAAAGATGAGAGCCACACTTGTTAAATAGAAAAAGGGACAATGGCTGTGGGTTGTGACCTGGCAGATTTATGTTTGACATCAGGAAGAACATTTTTACCAAGAGGGATTAGTGCAGCTCTTGAACAGGTATGCTTGGTTTGGAAGAATGAGAATTCCATACAGTTGTTTAGACACAGCCACAGTAGTCTCAGGTGCTGACAACAGTCTCTTGAGTGGGAAACTGGACAAAATGCCTTCTAAACTTCCTTCTGCCAGGTTTTTCAGGCTGGAAAGGGAAATAATGTGAAGTGACTGATGCCTCTAAAATCAGCTACCCACGGCATGAGTGGATTAATATCCATTCTATATATAGAAATAAATAGGAACCATTGATGTAAGCTACCAAGTGACAAGTTCAAAATGGAGATAGAGATGATACTTTTACAACACAGTCAACATGCAGAACTTGTTGCCACAGGACATGACACACATTCAAAATTTCATGTGAAAAGAGCACCTCCACTAAATGAAGGCTTTTCTGCTTACAAACAGAATTTTATGTACCATCTTATCTTCTTTTTTACATCCCAGACTTGGCCTTAGTCTTAAAACATATAAAAAAAAGAAAAGAATCCTGAAATGATGACTGTATCAGCTCGTTGTCTTATTAAAGCTGAAAATAGTGATAGCTTGGATGAGTTTAGTTCTTTCTCTTTTGCCAGGTCTTTTTTTATTCTGCTGCTTTCAATGATGATCATATCCACGTGGTCTGATAACCTGATAAACATTTTACAACCTTGAAGTTGATTGAAAAGTGTGTGTGCTCCATAGAAACTGGAAGGAAATCATTAGTTTCTTTTACAGTTACCAAAGTTCACTGAATGAATGAAATTGGGTTGGACTGAAATGAAAAGTGATCTAGAAAAGTAGGACTCTTCATGCCATTATCAGTCCTTTGTATGTAGAAATTTTACCACACATGAAGAGACCGAGTAACTCTGCCCATCTGTTACATTCCATCCTGACAGATCTCCACTTTTATAGAGCTGCCAGATTGAATCTCCATTCAAACAGTCTCCCAGTTGTGTTTGGCAAGATATTTTAATGCTGCTGAGATGAGATCAGTAGAGCTTACTGGAGCTTAATTATCTGAGCTAAATAGTAAATGTTGTGCAGCACGTTAAATGTGATTTGGTTTTTTTTTTTTTTTTTAGGATCAAGAAGGTGTGCTGGAAGAAAATAATCAGAAATCTGTTCTTCCAGTACATGTTAGATACAAGAAAAAAGACTTTTCAATAGTTTTAAAATCAGATTGTCTAAACCAATATTAAAATGTGCTGAAGCAGCAATGTAGATTGTTCTGCATTTATTTCTGCATAGTTTCATATTACTTAAGCACTGAATCAGGTAAACTGAACTATAGTGCTATATAGGAAAGTGAAGGCAGGCCCAAGAGCATGAATCCTGATGTTTTGAGGTTCAGATACTATTCCCTGTGCGACTGTTAATAAAGTATAAGACTAATGGAAGCATGAAGTTCTTGATACAAGTGCTGTCTATACAGCAAATGTAATGTTTTACTGTTTCTAGGAAAAGTAGCTAAGAGTACTGGGAAAACACTTCCAGGAATCTGGAATAAAAGTTGGTGAAAAGTTAATGATAAAGTTAGAAAGGGAGAAGATTGAAATGTGTTGAAATAAGAATTGAAATGGGTGACATCACATGCTGGACTGAACATTGGGTGAGGATTTATTATGTTAATATCATCCTCGGACTGGCTACAGTATCTGAAAATAAGTATTCTGAATAAAACTGGCTGGTTTTCTTACCATTAAACTGGGTAAGGCATGGGTCTTGAATTTACTAATAAAGGTAAAAATCTCAGTAGTTCTGGAAATGATTGTTTAACATTCATAAATCTTACTGTGTGATTCTGGGTCATGCAAGAGGCTTGAAGCTTTCATGGGCAACATTTTAATTGGATAGTCACACAGAAATTCTTCTTAAATAATTTTGCTTGTGCCATACCCTATTACATATCTTCAAGAAAGAGGATTTATTCCTACCTTGTAAAGTCTCGAAGAATTTTTTTCAATTTTAAAAAATAAGCTCTTTGTTACCAACTCCAGGCTCTTCCCCTTCCTCTGGTGTCATCCATTCAGAGCATTTCTGTGCTTTGGCATTTAAGAATAGCAAAAATAAATTGTGTTTGTCCCACAAACCCCTGCCCCCCAAAACAACAACAACAAAACCCTGTGTACAAATGGTACCTGGTAAAGTTGCAGATGTCTTGTCATTGCATGTTATTCTGTCTTTGTCTGTTGTATTTGGTCGTGTAGGTATTTTAAGGCCAAAAGATCACTTATTCTCTGTTCTGTGACTGAACAGCAGTCACACGATAATGTGGTCATGATGCAACTTCATGGCATCTGATTGCTAACAATTCTGTTTCATAAATGTATGAACAGCAGCTATTGCCTAATGCATGTGAGGTGATGTGTACGTGTAGCAGCTATTGCCTAACACTGTTTAGTTTTTGTCTTAAATACAGTAGAAATTGCTGGGGGATGAAGATTACTAAATAGGATGACTTTTTCTTTCTGCTGTTTTGATGATATATCCTATGCCTTACTGAAGCAACGAGCATGAAATCTCTAAGTCAAACATGATGTGGTAATCTGTCTACAGATGGAGACTTGTAAGCTTGTGTAGAGTGTTTCCTCAAATATGAATTTATTTTGACAGGATATTATCTACCAAATGATGATGGAGAATTTTATCAGTTCTGTTACGTGACTTACAAAGGAGAAATCCGTGGAGCAAGCACACCTTTTCAGTTTCGTACTTCTTCGCCTGTTGAAGAATTGCTCACTATGGAAGATGAAGGAAACTCAGATATGTTAGTGGTGACCACAAAAGCTGGACTTCTTGAGGTTTGATACAAAATTTCTTAAAATGCTATTTTTTTATACTATATACATACAATCACAGATACTGAAGAAAAAAGTAGGAGGAAAAGACCTGCACGTGTCTGTGTAATGTATATATTTCTGGCTTGTTCTGTAGTATGCGGTTGAAGTTCAGAACATTTGCAGGTTAAATCAAGATTTAAAAATGCATAGCACTAAGCATGGACTGGGAAACATAAGAGTAGGTATTGCCTATCTCTTAGATCTGTAGTCACCAACTAACTGGAGGAGGGGGAAGATACCCTTTGTGTGAAATGGTGGTTCTTGTAAGGAAGAGGAGTTATGGAACCAGTATACTTTTATTTGTGCCCAAGAGCCCTGGAGACTGAGCTGAATAATTGCATGAATAATTGCAGGTGCCTAAGTATATTAGAGTAGCTCTTGTTTTATTTAAAGCAGTTTTCTATGTGTTGTGTTCTTTGCTGGAGAGATGTGGTTAGGCTTGTGTGCTTATATCCAGAGTCAAGGTGTTTTACATTTGCTTATTGCTGTTTGTAGTCTGAACACTATTTAAACCCAAACGAACAAAAAAGAAACCCGAACTAACTCTTGTTTGAGTTTCTTCTTGAAAAATTGCTCAGTACATTTCCCTTACCTTGCCATCAGACATTTTACCCTGTTGTCAGTTACATCTAGGCACATGCATGTATTTGATTTATGGTTTTCAAAATTTAGGGATGAGAGACTTAGTACAGAGATACATCTGGGATATTTTTGCTTTTCAGATATGTACTCATAGTACTAAAATTAAAGAAGTTCTCAAGTATTTTTTGTGGTCTTGGTTTATAGAACTGTAGAATGGTTTGGGTTGGAAGGAACCATATAAGGTCATCTACTCCAGCCCCCTGGAGTGAGCAGGGACATCTTCAACTAGATCAGGTTGCTCACAACCTCATCCAGCCTGACCTTCAGCTTTTCAAAGGATGGTGCATCTACCACCTCTCTGGGCAAGCCTTTCTAGTGTTTCACCACGCTCATCATAGAAGTTTCTTTTTATATCTAATCTGAATCTATCCTCTTTTAGTTTAAAACCTTCACCCCTTGTTCTGTTACTACAGGCCCTACTAGTCTGCCCATCTTTTTTATAAGCCCCCTTTAAGTATTGAAAGGGCACAGTTCCGTGTTCCAGGGCTTACTTTGCAGGTGTTGGGGGCGGGGTTGGTGTGTGTGTGCATGTTTGTTTTTCTCAAGAAATTCCTCAACTACTGCTTTAGTGAGAGTGTGTCTCTCTACGCTCAGCTGTCATTTTTTCACCAAGCTGCCATCATCAGAATTAGCTCTTCCACAGTTGCTGTCACTTGGGAACAGTAAAGGCACTTCATTTAAGGAAGGAAAACTTGAGGATAAATCAGGACACTGCAAAGCATGCTATCTAATGGTAGTCTGGTACTATGTATTAAAGCAATTAAACTTTAGAAATTTGGGAATAAGGGGAAAACTGTAATAACTGAACCAGGGAACACACAATTTGTACTTCTGCTCTAAAACTGGCATAATTTGTTATCCCCTTGTTTGATTGGAATGAAGGGGAGAAAAATTACCAAACCCCCCCCCCCTTTTTTTTTTTTTACAGTTTAAAATTGAAAAAGTAATAAAAGAAAAAGAAGAGCTATTAAAGGTAACTTCTGTTCTGGAAAAGGAAACGACACAACTCAGAGATCAAGTTGAACAACTGGAAAAAGAACTTAACCATGAAAAGCAGAGATGTGAACAACTGCAAACAGAGCAAAAGGTTAGTTGTTTAACTGATTAAAGCTGACTCATAATGTCTATAATATTGCTTTTTCAAGAACCAGTCAAACTGTGTGAAAATCAGCTATCAAAACCCCTCAGCAGTTAGATAGACATTTACACTAGAATAGGTCAGTTCCTATTAACCTCCTGCCACTATTCCTTTTATGTCGTAAAATGGCAAAAATATTTAAGGCTTTTGGTACCAGGCTTGGTAAGATAATCGATGACAACTGTTACCAGGTGTTTGACATTTAACTGTGGAATTCATAGTGAAAAGTAGTTGATAATTTAAAGTTTGCTTACATTAATTTAAAATGGAGGAAGGCTTTTCAAAAAAAGCTGTCGTTAGGGAATAACTGCATAGAACACAAGCTGTTGAAAATGACAGAAGTTTTTGGTACGAAAAGCAAAGATGAAGACTTAACAGAGAATACTTCTGCCAAGGACTGAACAGTAGCTAGTAACTGACTTCTCTTAAAAGGTTTCACAATTCAAAGGGAAAAGAAGCATAAACCTAAAAATCAGTTTAAAGTGTTAATTAATAGCAAAAATGTAAATGTAGCCTAAACCAAAGCCAGCTTAATTTGGAATTCTGTATGTGGTAAGGAGGAAATCTAATACTGTAGAAAGGGCACCAAAAAGTTGCATCTAATCTATTTTTAAGCTGCTGCTTTTTTAAAAAAAACAGCTTTTAGGAGAAGATTAAAAACATGTGGGCGGGAGGTGGTGACATGGACAAATTTGAAGTAATGAAACCTATATAATTTAGCTGTGGACAGCAGTTAATAGACCATTTCTAGGTACTAGTATGTACATGTCAGCAGTCCTGTGTCATACACCTTTAATAGGAATTTGTTGAGGGAACTTGAAAATGTTAGTGCTTTGGAGTATACTTTTGAACAGTGAGTGAAGTGGACTAGAGTGTTGGCTAAGGAAAAAAGAAAGGATGGATCTTGTTTAGAAAAAAGTTTTTCCTATTAAAGAATGATTTTAATTTAACGTGCATGTGAGAACTAGCACAAATCAATGAGAGAAGAATATAAATTCACATTTCATGGATTTGCATGGATGGTGGATAAATCTGAATGACCTACACAGATACTTTTCATTGTCACTTGAGGCTCTTATTTAAAAAAAATGTTTGAAAGTAAACTGTCAGTTCCAACCCATATTAGCTTTACAATTCCATTTTAAAACAATTAATGAAATGGGATTTTGACTGCTCTTGAGTGAGGATACAGTTAGACTGTATAGGAACAAAAATGTCTCATTATTTTCTCACATTTTACAGTGAACTTCTCTAATCCAAAATAGTTTTGTCTCTAAGATACCAGAATTTAGCAAATAGAATTTAATTTCAGGAATGTTTGGGTTTATTTTGTGGTTTTTTTCCTCTCTTTTTTTTTTTTCTCTGTTATTGTGGTTCTCCTTTGGCCTTGTATTTTCATGAAGAGATAATGCAGTGTGACAAACTTCTCACTTGTACTTAGCTACAAATAGATGTCTGATCTGATGCTGATGCAGCTCTTCACCTGGCTAAAATACTATGGAAGTTTTCTAACTTACGCAATTATTTTTTGTCTCCAAGACTTTGATGCTCTCTTATTTTGCATCTTTTATGTCCTCTTCTCTATTTTTCACTTTTTTGAAAAAAGAAACAAATCTGCTGAGCTGAAAAAGTGTTCATTTGTTTATGTGTATAAGCAGAATATAAATTGGGTGTTACTCCTGAAAATTAAGCGAGCATCTACTACATCTACTAAATCAGGTGCAGTAAGCTAACTTTTTAATCATCAGAAATTTTAATAAGCAATGCATTACATGTGGCTCTCCAGTCTTAAAAGATGACTTGCTCTCCTTGCCTCCCCAACGCAGTACATGAAATACAGCAGTGGGTTGCAGGATTATGTAACTTATTTTTGCTGGGAATACATACAGTATGTTAATGGATTGATTGAAAGACTCCTGAGCAGCAGTGACGCAGCACTCAGTTGGATTTCAGTACCTAGGTTTTATTTTTCTTGTGGCTTGTTTAAAAAATAAAGCATCAACCAAACCCGAAAATCCGAACAAAACAACCCCACAAAACACCCCCTCCTCAATTGACTACTAAAACAAATCTTCCCAAAGAGCTCCTGAACACAGCCCCCAGATAATCTAGTGCACTTTGTGTGATGTGAATAGTTGTTAGTGGCAATAAACCTAAGCAATGCATTAACTTGGATGTTTTATATAAGACTATATGGGATAATCTTTAAAGTGATAAGTAATCAGAATGTATTTGTATTTTCTGTAACAGCAGAATCTTCACGGGTGCTTTGTGTGAGCCAGGTTGTTTTGACTTGGTTTATTGGGTTTTTTGCCTTTGAGTGGTTGTTTTAAGTATTATGGGGGCTTCTTATTTTCTTCTTTTATTTCTAGTTCTCTTTTTTCATATGCATGTGAATTTTTAGTTATGCTCTACAAACTTTTAATACATAAATAGGTAAAAAGTGGAGTTGATGAATTTAAAATTTGTATTTTTAAAAATGTTTAACTTAGGTAAAGGTTTAACTATTTGGAATTCTATTTTTAAAATCTTCCAATATGCTTTAGAGCATATTAGACTAATGAACAACAATTAATAAAACAAAATAGCCCATATAAGAAAATATAATTATTGTATATACTAGATACATTACCTTTGTAGTTTAAAGCAGCTATAATTGATAGAAATGTATTTCTGTTCAAAGTAAAGCTAAGTTATGTTTAAACTGTGGGCGATCTCTTAATAGCATTCTTTTTTTTTGTTTGTTTTTGCAAGTACTTCCATCAAGAAGTGCACAATATATTTCTGCTTGTGCAAAAAGCTCTCAAAAAACCCATAGTAGTACAAAGCACTGTGTTTAAAAAGCAGTAATTGCATGTGCCACGGAAGTGGATATGTCTGTACAGACACATGTATTTGATTCTAAATGAGTGCAGAGCTCTTTATGCTGCCAGTGTATTGGCAACTAATGTTTGCTTATTACATTTGTATTGTGATAAGGGAGCCCTGGAGTTATGAACCCCCGTATACATAATACTTGTCAGTTTGCCTAATTCTGAAAAATCTTAGTTTCTTGAGAGAAAATAATATGGTTATCTGAGCTCATGTGTTGTGTCTTTTGATTGAATCCATTGTTAAGCTAAGTTATATTTTTGTAATTGAATTGAACAGAATGGGGATGGTGTGGTTAGGGGTTGTAGTACATAAGTTACTTTGCTGTGGTGCAGCATAACAAATAGAAGATGGAGAAGCTTCAAAATGTTTCCTTAAAAACCAGTTCTCTTAAAATCCCCTTTTTATTCTTATGGCTTTAGACTACTTTCTTCTTTTTGGTATTGATTTTTATCAGTCCTTTATTTTCAGAAATAGCTCAGAAGTAGTTTGGATCATTCAGAAATGCTTCTATAGAAGCACTGCTTTCTTAAAATAGACAGGATAGTTGTTGACAAGGCAATGCCACAGCTATATCCCAATTAGTGCTTCCCTCCTACTCTTGATTAAATGACCTCTATTCAAACCTAGTTACTCTTACAGAATTTTGGGCAGTGGAATTATTGTCTTCTCCGTGTGCTTTTTGCCTAGTTGGGGTGTTTTTTAAGTGGTTAGGGAAAATATTAGGAAGAGATAAGCTAAAAGTAGATCAGTCTTTTAAGAACATGGCGTACTAAACAATCTGTTCAGGTGTAATACAATCAGTGCTCCATGAAGCTTGACTGTTGGGCTCTGTGCATGTTTTCAAGTATTGAAAAGATTCCCATTTTTTTGAGTTTTACAAATAGGTGACTTCCTGTGTTTATGGCACTTGAAATTAATAGCCAGAGCAGACTAAAGATTTTGGTTTGCAAAGGTGCCCTTGGTGTTCAGGAGATAAACAGTTTTGTGTTGCCCTTTTACAAGGTAGCCATGTCATTTCCTACCAGAGGTAGGAGGAATAAATGCATTCAAGACATAAAGTCATAATGTGCTATTAGAGTTCTTGAAACACATCTTCTTGTAAGACATCTTCTGAGTCACTACTTGTCCCTAAAGGCTTTTGGTTTTTTAGATTTGGTTAATTTTTTTAGTGCTTTATCACATTAATTAAAAACCATTTGTATTCAACACATGAATGATTCTGCAGACAACATTTTCTCTTGTTGTCGTTGCCACCATCAGAGGAAAAAAAAATCTTTGCAAGACACACATCTTGGCATTAGTCAGTGTTTGCTCTCACAGGGAACATGCTCTCCAGCCCCACTTTTTTAGTGTGTACTTACGGTTTATTACCATTAAGTTGTGTTAATAACCCCACCCTTCCAAAGCTTGAGATATTGTAAGATGAGGGACAAATTCAGTCTTTATTTCTTTTAGGTTGATCTTTTCCTATTCAAGGCCTGCTTGATGCAGTATGTAGTTCTGACAAAATCAGTTTAGAGAGGGCGTAAGAGGCCTTTCCTTTTCCTGCCCCCAACATGAACACTCTTCTAGTCTTCTGAAAAGGGCTTGCTATATTTTCAGTTAGAGGAAAACATAGTATTCCTTTGCAGCAGTCCTCATGTCAGTTAAAGCATTCCTACTTTTTTTTTCCCCAGATGACATTAAAATAGTTCTTACTCAGTGTGAAGATTTAACTTAATCTGTTACTACTCTGTGTGGGAATTCAGAGTAAATGCGAAATTACTGGAAATGTTTCAGAAATGTCACATCTTTCTCTTACAACCTTCTGTTAGTGTTTCAGAGTTAATCTGTTTTTACTAGGGTGATGTTCCCTGGTAGCATACTTTTATTTAGGATCATGGTGTGTATATACCTTGCAACTCCAGGAATATAACACTGTTAAAATAATGATGTAGCTGTGCACTATGATTATTTTGCTTACCAGAACTGTTTCAGGTTGCTTTTAGTATTTCAACTTTTCCTTTGGTTTGCTTTTGTAAACTGGCACATAATCAGTGTGTTGAATAACATTAGTATGCTGCTTTTATCTGAATATATTTTGCTTTTTAAAAAATGGAAGGAAACAAACTTTTAAAAAAGAAAACTGAACAAAAGCTTAGTGTGTTTTTATTTAGAAAACAATAATAGAAACATTTCTAATCTCTATCTTAGACATTATGAATATAAAATGTATACAGCTTTGTACATAACAAGAATGCACGCTTTTTGGTCTTTGTGTTCCCCTTTTTGTGTATGCTTAAACTATGTGTGAGGTCTGTGGCAGCAGTGCACTTGCCTACTACTTTAAGATTCGATATTACTGTGCTGAAGAAGAGAAACACGCAGTAGTCATTGTGTGTCTTTTCGTCGGTCATTCCTCTGATACTCTGCAACCATTCAATGTTGTGAACACTGGTTTTGTGCTTTTGGAGAGAGCAGAGCTTGCAAAAGATACTTTCGCAGTCATTGGTCTCCCTCTAGTGGGAAGAGAGCACTTCTGACCACTTTAATGTGACAGTGGTGACAAGTCTTATTCCTGTGCCAGTAGTTTCTGTCTACGTTTAGCTTGGATCAGAAGCAACAGATTTGGAGAGTGCCTGTTCATCCTTCGATCTTGTGAACATTTGAATAGTGTTTTTGTTATGATGCTGGCATGAATTGAGGCAGAAGTGAATTTACTGACTTGATAAACTTGTTCTTTCATGCTTTTTGTAAATTTGGTTCACCATTTAACTTTTTATAAGTGGGCTTATTAATCTATCTGATGGGGAATTTTAATAAGACATCCATGTAAATTCATGTTCTGCTGGCAGGTTCTACCTGCACAGTAGCTTTATTTATTGGAGAATTTTATTCAAATATTAGAGATTCATTTAAGTTGGCTTTTGGTGCCATTTTGTAAGGAGAGTTTCTCTGCTTAGAAAGCGAAAAAACGCTGTTGTGCAGTGTGATATGTCAGCAGTACAAGGAAGCAGTACAACTGCCCAGTTCAGCCTGTGTGCATAGAAGTAAGTGAATCAAGTGTTTTTTCAGCGTCTCTTTAGACCAGGCTCTGTTCATATGGTTCATGTGTGCTGCATGTGTGAAAATCTGATGGTCAGGAAGATGCGTTTTTTTAGGGAAAAAAAAACCCCCAAAAATTAAGTAACAACAAACCATCCAAAAGGCAAAAACCCAAACAGCAACCAAAAAACTGCCCCCCAGCCCAAAAAGCAAACCTCCCCCAGTTTCATTTAATTTTAGACACAGATTAAACACTCAGAATTCGCTCAGGTTGGCACCAGCAATTACAGCACCCTTGGGTACTGTAAACATCCTATGAAGAGAAAACCCTGTTTTATGGGTTTTTTTGACTGTTCTGTGTATGAATATTTCTTAAACTGGGCAATTGAAAATTATTTCACTGCAAAATTAAACAGTAATTTGATATATTCTACAATTCAAATTACGTAGTCATGAAAATGGCTTTGCAAAATCAATAGCTTATAGTGAAATTATAGCATGTTTTAAGAAATTAACATTCTGACATGTAAATACATGCTGCAAAATTATAGTATGTGTAAATGCTTCAGCTGCCTCCTGCAAAAACTGGCATGTTTGTATTTTTCATGGCAGTAATTGAGTGACTGATGTAACTTAGATGAACTCTTACGGAGCTGGACCTTAGTTTTGTAGTTTTGATCTCTTTAATGATGTTAGTTGAAGAATTAACAGTTAAAGTACTACCACTGCGATATCTCAAAATAGACTGACTGCAGTGTTTTTTAGAGCAGTATTTCTATTACAAGTCATAGTCACAACGATAAAAGCTTAATGTCATTGAGTTTATTTGGAATTGGTTTGCTGTTTTACTTTACTGAATGCTTAAATTTTTTTAGAAAGAAAAATTACAACTTGAGGTTTCCATTCAGAACTTTCAGGCCCTGTGTTACAGGCAGACTCAGGATTTGCAGTGGCTGCAATGGTGCCGTGTTGTGTTCATCATTTATCCTCAGAGGTCCTTTAAACAGAATATGATGTCAGCCAAGTGTTTCACATGATTCTGTTGGAGCTGCTGTGATGTCAGTGGGATAAAGAAAAGGCTCCTGCAGATAACTGATCTAAACCCCCTAAATTCTCTGTAGGATATCAAGCATAATGGTTCCTCTGACATTAAATTACATCCAGATAAATCAATCCAGCTGAAAGGTGGTGCTGCTTTTTTTTTGGTGTTTGTTTGCTTTTTGGGTTTTGTTTTTTTTTATTTTTTTTCATTTTTGTAGGCTGCATAGCTCATTTTTAACATTTCATCCTTTTTCATTACAGTGTATGCATTCTCTAAAAAGTAAAAAAAGGCTGCAGATACTAGCCATTAATCAAAGGTGAATGCTTTAGGTGTGGGATGGCTTTGAAAAGGCTGGTAGGGAGTTCTACATGTTATGGGAAGGAAAGATGAAGCATAAAAAACCATGCTGCCCATTGCCATACTGCAAGGTGACACGTCTGGAAATAGTCTTGGGTTGTATTTTTCAAGTATTCTGTCTGCTGGATCTCTCTCTGTGCTTGAAAAATGTGTTGTATGTGCTGATTCACAGGAAGGGATGTCTGTACCGTTTTGCTTCCATTAACCAGACTGTGCTCAGCAATGTTTTACTGCTGTTTTAAAATTCCATTAAAAGTAAGAAATAAGTAGGGAGAGTGTGTTGTTCTTCCTTGTTGAACGTATGGATTTTTGCCATGATTTTCTCTTATAAAAATGAAAATGAAGAAACATTATGGGTATTTCATTCTCAAATGAAAGATTATTAATCCTTTTGCAGTGGGAATTTATTTGTGAAATGGATTTAAAACATGTTTAAAGGATGACCCCAGGCATGATCTTTGCATATCCTTTAGATAGAGCTTATAATAGCTTTATGAGGACAGTGTTGCATGGAATTACAGTAAAATTATTTTTAAAATAATCAGTCTTAAATCGTCTGCCATTTTAGAATAGCAGTAAAGATTTTGGAACCCCCATATTTCTTCTTGTTCCGTATCTGAAGGTACATCAAGATTTTCAAAGTGGAATTTAAATTCTAGGGAAATTCACTTGACAACACATTGAATTTTTGTTGTTTCATTTTACTAGCGAGACTCCTAGTAGTTACAGGAAGTTTTGTTTTGATAACTTATTGTTTTGCAGCAGTAAAGCTGACTTAAGTAATTTCTGGTTGCTTACTCTTGAGCCTTGTGGTGCAGTTTGCTTCGCACTTCCACCCTTATGGCTGTTGCAGCTCTAGGGAAGGAGATGGGGGAGCTGCATTTGTAGCTGGATTAAAAATAACCTTAAAATTGTTGGGTGTTTTAAAATCACTTCATTAAAATGATTCATGCTCTTGCTGTGCTTTTTTTATTCCTCTGTTAAGAAGGTGGAAGAACATATATAATATTGGTAGATGTACCAGATAAGATAAATGAAATAAAGCAATTACTACAGAAAGTAATTACCTTTTTTGTAAGAGTGGTTGTACATTTGGTTGATGTGTTTATTATATTCTTCCCCTTTAGACTCCTTCTAAACACAGTTGACTGTACCTGTAAAATAGTCTAAGAGCACTCATTTTAAATTTTACAGGCTCTGAAACCGCTGTAACCAGTGTATGGGACTAGGATTGCTGCATCTAAATTGAATTGCTAAGAATTCTGTAAAATAACAAGTCGTCTCTAAAAATTAATCCTTTTTTTTTTCTTTAAAAACTGTAGGCTTTAGTTGTATCTAAACAAGTTTATTAGGTGAGAATCTGTTAAGTATGGAACTTTTACATTTTAGTACCATGTCCCTTTAGAATAACTAGCAAAGCAGCATCAATTGTAATGCTGTTTGTGGAGTGAATTTTTTTCAGGCTATTAATTCCTTTTAATATATGTTACCTTTGGCAGCCTGTTTGAACTGTTTGTACAGTTTGTATATATAATGTATCAGATTAAATTCTTTTGAAGGCACTTGGGTTACAACAGTTACAGTTACACCAAACTGGTGTTTAGAGAAAACACAGATATGCATTGAAATAGACTTTTTACTATACTAGGCTTTCAAAACAGGGGCAAGTAATTAGTCTCCACTGCACTAGGGGAGGACAAGCAGTTATAGAGTGTGTTGTTGCTGCTGGTTATATAGCAAGTTTTACTTGGAATACTGACTTTAATTAAAATATCCTGCCCTCATTACACCAAGTATGTATATTTTTGGTTGCAGGAAACTGATAGCTCTTCAAAAATAAAGACCTTATGAAACTTGTGGGTTATCTTTTCCAATGCTGTTTTTTAAAAAAAGATGGCACATTCATGATCCCTTGAAATTCTTTTTTATATTAAGACATAAGAAAGCCATTTAAGAGTTTAAATAGTTGTAATATATTAGTCCTCTTCTTTTATATAGCATATATAACAAAAATAAGAATCTACTTTGCATGCTGGTTTAGTGTGTAGCAAGTGAATTGAGTCATCAGATGCATTTGCCACTCCTCAGTTCAATACTACCTACCCCCTCGCCCAAAAAAATCATACCGCTCAAACTTCTGTTTAGTTGCTTGTAAAAGTGGGGCTTAATTATACTTGTGAACAGTGTATCTTGACAATTAATGACTAAGACCAGTCCTCATTATATTTTATTGTACTTAAAACATTGTTAGTTAGGTTGGAATTTGGCCAGTAGGGGTTCTTCGTAAAGTCTGGCTGATGTGTTTCTCTTGATGGAACAGTACAGTCTTGTTATTTCAGGGCATTGAGCTTTGTTTAAAAATGAATAGATGAAGTAGTGCTTTAATCTTCCAAATCTAGAGCAGAAAGACAACTTGTACCTTAGTATCTACACAAACACTCTTAAGTCATGCTGTAGTTAGGTATGTTGGTCAGTCTGTCTTGACCTTGTTTTACTTTGATTCATATCACTGTCATGGCTGATAAAAAGCTGAGCTTTATCGTACTTTGATATCAGAAAAAGTGGCATATTATCTCAGTATGTGTGATCTACTTTAGTGTTACTTATTTATTTTTTCAAGAAAATCGTTACATTGAAAAAAACAAAGGGTTACTTAAGATAGCCTGACTTTAAATGGCCGTTTTGCTGCGGTGGAGATGGCATTCAGCTGTCCACTGCCTTAGAACAGTATGGACATTACTGTAATTAGATAACAAATGCAATACTTAAAGTGGTTTCCCATCTTGTATTTGTCAAGTTTTCTGACAAAGGAATCTGTTTTGGCTATTGTCATCATCCTCTGTCTCAGCTTCCAGTATCCAAGACGTAAAGCCCACAATGGTTGCATGAGCTTCCTTGAGCTATGCAAGACCTTCCATATGTTCTAGATAGGAGAACCAGCTCTAAATCAGAATTTTGTTTTGTTTTGTTTCTCCTTTTGCCTGCAGTTGTCTTTACTGTGGCTTGCTACTGTGGTGTAACTGTCTGGAAAAATGAAAGCTCTTCTTCTTTTTAAGTAAAAGCAAGTACAAAGAGAAATAAAGTTCTTTGTTTTCTAAGCTAGACAGTCAGTGGTTTATTTGCCGAAAGGAAATAGGCAAAAGATAGGAAATAACGTGTTTATCCTGTACTCTGAAGTCCTTGGTAGGCTCTGAGTAACTGAATGCTTGCGCCAAAACAAACTCCTTATTGACCTCTTATTAATACATGAACTGTGCATAGCAATATTCAGTATATATTTATGTATACTTGAAATGGGCTTTTTACACATTTTAAGGAAGAGAAGAAATCTAATGGCCGTATTTTGGCATTAATTCAAATAGCATGTTTTACTTCTAAGGAATCACATTTTTAAATGACGTCTATTTGCAATTTTTTTAAAAGGATAATATTCAAACATCAGAAGCTTTTAAAAGGGAAAATAATGATTTGAAGAAGAAACATGAGGAGGCTGCTTCAAAAGTTCTCCAGCTTGAAGAAGATATCATGACTGTTACTCAAAAAGCCATTGCAAAAGAAACTGAGTTAGACAGGTACTTAGTCTTTTTGTTCCTTACCTTCTTTATTTTACTTTTTTTTCCCAAAGGTGTTTTTTTAGACTAACAGTTTTTAATATATGCATGGATTTTCTGTATTAATAGTTCTTTACCAATACTTTTTCAATGTTTTAGTCTGAAGGACAAACTGAAGAAAGTGATGCTTGAGAAGGAGCAACTTGAATGTGTGTTAAAGACAGAAAAGGATGAAAAAGAACTTTATAAGGTAACTTTATTACTTGTACCTGTATAGAGTGGAATAAAGTGGTTTGAAATAAAGGTAATAATGTTTTATGGAGAAGTCTTAATAAATTGAATTTGTTAAGGAAAAAGGGAAATGGGTAACTTCTGTGAACATATCTTTAAGGTAGTTATAGATGTTCTCATATAAAAATGAATGAGGAAAACAGCATCTGAATTCAACCGTGGTATAAAAAGGTCTCTAAGAAGGAGAATGAACCACCAATTCGTTAAAGCTCAGACACAGTAACAAAAAATAATAGCTTCTAGTGAGAATTCTTTAGTTATACAGCACATCACCCCCTAACTGATCATCTTTAACACACTTTTTCATAACTAAAATACTTTTTAGTCATGTGAGTTCTTTCTCCACACTTTGTTTTCTAAATCCTTCTTCTTGAACCTTGTGTATAACACTGAGAAGCTTTAGTGGGTTCTGTACTGCATTTGTTTTTACAAGCATAGCTGATTTCTGTTGCTGGTATTGAGAGACCCATATATAGAATAAAATACACTGCTGCCCCCCTCCCCCCAAAGCAGAAAAAATTGTATATGCTAAAATGATGAAATCCTTAGGTTGTGTGAAACAGATCAAGCATATTTAAAAAATTATTTCTGTTCCTAGGAAAATGTCATTATGTGACAGGCAGTATTAGATACAAACAGAGGTTCTAAAATCTCAAAGCACCTTTTACAAGCATGGAATCCCTTTCTAAATAATCAACACAAATCTTCTGGTCTGAGTGGAAAACACTTGAGTGCAGGAGCTATTCTGCATTATTGTAGGCAGAGTTGTTAAAAGTAGTTTCCTGTCATTGGAAATGAATATTGCTGATGTAGACCTCTTTGCTTAGATGACTGTGGGCAGATACTACTAGAAGATAATTTCTCTTCAGTTTTCTTCAAGTCATTTCTTTTTTGCTTGTCTTTAGTTGTCTAGCATTTGTGAAGAGAGGAGTGAGTCCTGAATAGTTTAATTTGATGTGGAGAGAAATTAGGGCTTTAATTTCTAGCTGTAGAGTGGAGCTGTTGTTAGGTGACCATGCTGAAAGAATTCCAGCCAGAAAGTTTGGGCTGGAGGACAGTGATAATACCAAATGTTTAATTTTTGTCTTTACCCATTCTAATCTGCCTCAAGTTAGAGTAAGTTAGAATTTAGTGAGCACATAAATAGACAGGTGAACAGTAGTTCTCCTAACATGGAAGAAGTTTGACATGTTTTAGCATCATTGCAGATACACTTGAAGAATACAGAAATAGAAAACACCAAACTAGTAAAAGAAATCCAGACGTTTAAGAATTTGGATGCAAACAAAGAAAACATGATATCGTATTATAAAGAGGAGGTTGGCAGATTACAGCTATTAATAGCTGAAAAAGAAAATATGAAGAAAGCTTTTTTGCACTCCTCATCCAACAAGGTAAGCAGTACTAATATAATTGGCCTGATGTGAATAAACATATCTAATATTGTATGTGCTTGACAAGAGAAAGGAAGAAGTTGAAGAAATCACCAGGGTATAGGCTAAGAGCAGGAGGATTATGATGTTCTCTGTAGATGCAGAAAATGATGAAAAGACTGAGATCTGTTCTAGTTTTGCACCATTTGAGCTTGTTGAGGTCTTACGTGATGAACTGAGATTAACTATGTGTGAAAAGGTAATTTTTGAGTTCAGTAAAAGTGGTGTGCTCCTGAGTTGCTTCTGGCTTCATGAAAAAGGAAAGGAGGTTTGAGGAAAAAGTTCGTAATGTAGCTGTGTTGGGACTGCAGAGAGTGATGGAGAAGAAAAGAGGAGACATGGAATGATTGCTGAAGGACTTGTTAGGTGAATGTACTATCAAGCTGCGGTGCTGACTGAGAGCTCTGAGGTGACAGTAGGGTTTCAAAGGAAGAGGTGACTTAGTATGCCCTGTGGTAGCATTGTGGTTAGCAAGCAGTGTGGTGTAGTAGGAGAGTGAAAGTGCTGAAGAACTCATATTTATGCTGTCCATGGTCCACGTGGGGTTACTTCAGATGTAGTTCTAGTCGGGTGCTATGAATGCATATATTGGGTTTGTGTAGGTTTTGGTAGCAGAGTGGCCTCTGTGAGAAGCTGCCAGAAGCTTCCCCTGAGAGAGCCAATGTCAGCCAATGCCTGACAGAGCCAATGCCAGCAGGCTCCAAGATGGACCCACGACTGGCCTAGGCTGAGCCTGTGGGTGATGGTGCTAGCACCTTTGGGATAACAGATTTAAGAAGGGTATGGGAGAGGGGGAAACTGTGTGAGAGGAATTGCAGCTGGAGAGAGGAGTGAGAACATGAGAGAGACAGAATTCTGCAGCCATCAGGATCAGTGAGGGAGGGGAAAAGGTTCCAGGTGCTGGAGCAGAGATTCCTGTGCAGCCCGTGTTGAAGACCCTGGTGAGACAGGCTGTTTGCCTGCAGCCCATGGAGGTTAACAGTGAAGCAGACATCCACCCACAGCCTATGGAGATACCCATTGCCAGAGAAGGTGGATGTGCCTGAAGGAAGCTGTGACCCTGTGGGAAGCCTGCACTGGAGCTCTCTATTCCTGAAGGACTGTACCCCATGGATGGGATCCTACGCTGGAACAGTTCATGCAGAACTGCAGCCTGTGGGAAAGATACCTGTTGGAGAAGTTTGTAGAGGAGTGTCTCCCATGGGAGGGACCCCATACTGGAGCAGAGGAAGAGAGTGAGGAGTCCTCCCCACTGAGGAGGATGGAGGAGCAGAGACAGTGTGTGATGAACTGACTGCAGCCTCCATTCCCCATCCTGGCTATGCTGCTGAAGGAGGGGAGATAGAGAATCTGGGAGTGAAGTTGAACCTGAAAAGAGGAAGGGGTTTGGGGGCTGGATGTGTTAATACTTGGTTTTATTTCTCATTATCCTATTCTGATTTGACTGTTAATAAATCAGATTAATTTTCCCCCCAAGTGGAGTCTGTTTTTGCCCATGACAGTAACTGCTAAGTGATCTCTCTGTCCTCATTATGACTCACAAGCCTTTTGTTATATTCTCCCCCTTGTCCAGCTGAGGAGGGGAGTGGTGGAGTGGCTTTGGAGGGCACCTGGCATCCAGACAGGGTAAACCCACAATAGAATAATCATTAGGTGTTTTTTCCTGGTGTACATCATCCTGTTCCATTTCATCCAAAAGGAATGCAGTTTCTGTGCCCTGAGATTGTTCTCAGATCTACAGTGTGATAGGCAATAATGAAACTGACTGGGAGTTTTGCTTCACAAATGTGCTCTTGACCCAAATTAGAGAATCAATTTAGATACAGCCTTTGAGGCCAGCATGGAAAAGTCAGATTATGCAGGCAACTTTCTTGTGTATCTTGCCAATCTTCTCACAGAAAAGCAACTTGGATCTCAAAAGACTAGAAATTGTTTTAAAGTAATACGAGTTATGAATATAATATTTAAGTGGAAAAGTAGTACTGCCGAGAATGGAAATAGTGAGAGTTTAAAAAGGGCATATTATCTTGTTTTAAGCTACATCCTACTTTAGTCTCTTTTCTGCTGTTTTGTTTCTGAGTGTGTTAAATTACTACTGTGTTTTATTTTGAAGGGGGTGGGTATGTGTCAGTACTGAAGCAACCAAACATCTATGTCATTTATTAATCTTAAAGTGCTTGTGATGTTTCTGGTGGAATCATTAATAGTTTTATCTCACACTGTGAAACTGAAGATATTTACTGAAATATGTAACCAATGCATCATGTGCTGTAAAAATAGCTAGGAGACAGGACGTCAGGGCATTTACTAATCTATCCATCTTCATAAATGGTTACAAAATGCATTAGTATTCCTCTGGACTTGTTAAGTGATATTTAAAAAATTAACAAATAATGGACTAGAGATAGCTGAATTTATGTCTGGACTCAAGAATAAGAGATGATTATGTCATCAGGGCGCCCAGAGGCTATATAATACTTTATATAGTAGCTTTTTTACTTAAAAAATTGATTTAAAAGTTATTTTTTGTAATCCTGGCCTTCTCTGAGGAATGAGAGGCTGGTAGTTCAGCTTGGTCAGCTGGCTCTTGGGTTGCCCTATGGTGCTGCAGCAGTGCTTAGTGCTACATGCTGCAGCTTGTTCTTCATTACTATTTGTTCTCTCTTCCCTCTGGAAATCTTGTTGTGCAAGATCTTGGGAAATAGAGCTCTGAGAAAAACATCCCAAAGCTGCTTTACAGTGTTTTACGTCAAGCAGTTGTAGGCACTGTAAAACTTCTTGCTCTGTTGTTACCATCAGTGTGTTTCTGTGGGATGAACTTTGGTTTTGATGGTGGAGTTCTACAGTGATAAGAACAGACATGTGGAAAACAGACTTATTTTGGTCATATGTTTAAAACTGAAGCTGAAATTCCAACAAAAATCCAGAATAGAGAAAATAATAATATATAAGTTTGCCTTTATTTCATAGTGAAGTAAGTTTGCACATCATTGTTGGCAAAGAAGACAAGTGGGGAAAATGGTACTTGTGTACTGACTTCTTGATTTAGTAGTTGTGCTAAAGCCACCAGGAAAACGTAGTTTTTCTTTCAGATGTTTCTAATCCCTATACCAACCTTTATTTAAGCTTTGAATTAAAAAATGATGAGTTCTCTTCCATCTCTTCTCTTTCCTAGGACGAGGCAAGTATTTTAAAAGAGCAGCTTCGGAAAGCTGAAGATCAGATTCAGGCTAGCAAACAAGAAGCTGTTCTAATGTCAAAAGAGCTGAGTGATGCAGTAAATGTGCGGGATAAGACAATGGCAGATCTTCACAGTGCACGTCTGGAAAATGAAAAATTTAAAAAGCAACTTGCTGAAGCTTTAGCTGAACTTATAAAAATCACAACTTTGAAAAATGAACAGGTAAATTGTCAGGATTTAGTATTGAAGTTTATCTATATTTATAAAATCTGTCAGAGCTAGCTTTACTGAAGATGGGGAATAAAAATAGGTTTCTGGATGTTACCAAATTCTCTTTCAGCATTCCATATACTACCTTAAATCAAGTGTATGTTAGCTGATTTGGAGGTTGGTAAGAAAGGAGATTTCTGCTATTACTCACATCTACTTCTACCCACATTATTTCACAGAATAATGCAGTATTTATCTGTTATTTTGAATCCTGTCCCTGTCTTAATTCTGTTAAGTGAGCCACAGTAGCACTAAAAATTCATTCAAATAAGAAAACTTATTGGTAGAAACTTGGATTGTTTTATAATGTTCTTTTCTTATTCATAGATTCTCTCTGAATTCTTAAAAGTCCTTCCAGTATTTGTGATCAATGTTAATTTGCTTTAAGTACTTATAAGTATAAAAACATTAATGTAATGGAAACTGCCTTGACCTTAGTCTTGGATAAAAATATAGTGAACTAATACATGTTTCATCATTTTGATTTAAGTGAGCTTTATACTGGATCTTCTGTGACTTCCAACTGTACTGGATTAATTTGCTGCTAGGATTACTGTAATGGTGTAACTGTTCGAAGAAAATATATTGAGCTGAATAGCAATTAAAATAGTACTGTAAATACAAAATGAATATTACAACACTCAAAAGAATACTATATATAAAATATCAGAGAATTGCATGTTTTTTTCCTAAGAGTTTCAGTTGTATACAATGTGTTTTGAAATGCATCATTAAAGAAGTAGTAAATCATGTGAATGATTCAAGTTCCCAGAAAGTATCCGATCATGGCCTGTGTCTAGTTGCCAGATGTTGTTTGTGTAGCTTTTGTATCAGTGTTGTGGCTCAATGGAACCACTCCCTGGTGAAATACAGTGAGTGTGAGGGAATACAGTTGTGGAATGTGCACTTTGGCTGTGTGGCTATACTTGTCTGTAGTATAGCTGGAACACCCCCTGGAAGGTGTTCAGACTTTTCCTATATGTTGAGGCTTTAGATACACGTTAATCAGCCCATAAAATAAGAATCTCCTTTACCTGCCTCTGGTATTACACCAGTGCCTGTTTACGTCCCTCAGTGTGTCCCACTTGGAATGAAGTTCAGCACATATTCTGCATCTCTCTACTCTACTGCTTGCTCTATTCCTTTCATTCCCACAAAGAAAATAGGAGCCTCAGTACTTACATGGAGCGTTATGCTTTTTTAATTGAAAAAAGGCTTTTTGGGAAATAGTGGTATTTGAACAAAAGGGAGAACAGTTTCTGTTTTCTTTTAAAGGAAGCTTCAAATGCAGTGGAGCAGGAACTGCGCAGAGAAGTTGAAGATCTGAAGCTTCGTCTACAAATGGCTGCTGACCATTACAAGGAAAAATTCAAAGAATGTCAAAAACTTCAAAAACAAGTAAACAAGTTTACAGAACAGGCAGTAAGTAGAATGGGATAAATTGCACTTGCTTTTTTGGTAACATTTCAACAACAATTTAATTTCCCTCTGTGAAAACTAGTGCTTTTAAAAAGGATTAAAATGTGTGGTAAGCAATGACCTACCATTTTCTTTCACAAACCTAAATTACGTCTATGATTCTTTTTAGATAGTTGTCCAAACCAAGCATAGAATTTATGGTAGCTGGTGTTATGTAGAAGCCTAATAGAGTTTGGATGAACCTAGAAGCATTACACTGTTCAAGGAAGAATTTTGAAACTGAAGCTGGGAAAATCCATAAGTACTGCCTCTATCCAGTATCACCACAAAAAAGCCCAACAAAAAACCGCAAGCCCAAAAGCAGGGGAAATACAAAACTTGAAGTAGGATTTAAAAGCGAAATGGGGAAGAAGTTTCCCCAACACAGTACGGAGTTGTATTCCATGTGTATTTTGTAATCTTATCACTCTTCCAAGATCTGTTTCATAAATAAATGAATCTTTTTCAATGATGATACAAGTCTTAGGCCACCTAGTAACTGAACCTGTCAGCTAATTTCAAATGGAGTTCTTCAGAATTTTGTAAAAATTAGAGTTGGAGAGGAGCTCAAAGAGGGAAAAGGCCTATGTGCAATGGCAAGATGTGCAAATACGAATTCTTAAGAAAACCAGACTTAAGTATTTCTCTTATCCACAGAACATTGCATAAAAAAGTCTTCCTCTCATCCAGAAGGTCAATGGTGAATGAGGTGTCATATCAGAACATCTATGGCTTTTCCTTAAAAATCTTCCACATCTTTGGCAATGTTGTACATCTTACAGCAAACACCAGATTTCATTGCTTTCACTCCATAAGTCCAGCAGACATTCCTGATACAGACTATTTTTGTAATGGACTATTAGAATTAAGTTAATGAATTTAAATATAACTGAGTCTCTAGAAAATGAGATTTTTCTAATAATTTGCTTAGAAATTACTCTTTCTAGGGAGAAAGACCGTCATCGAGTAAAATGATAAAAATCATGGTCTGAAGCAATTTCAGTGTTAGTAGAATTAAATGGTTTGCATATTTATTATTACCTACTGTTTAAATGAGCGGTTCTGTCTAGTCCAGTTTTGGAGCAAATGATAGTGCAAGATACTTTACTTTGTGCTTTGGCTTTCATTTAATCAAGTACCAAAACAAAATTTCTTTTCACAAAGAAAACTGCAGGGCATCAACAGAAACTGACAGATGCATCTAACATTGAGACAGCTACTGCCGTCCTTACAGACAAAAGGGTGTCTGCATCTCCAGGTATCAACAACTTAAATTTTGTCTGCCTTTATAAGCCTGAAAGTGTTGTCTATGTGAGGTAGTCACTAATAGTATTTATAGTATAAAATAGGTGGACTTGTTCTGTTTAATTAAAGCATTAATTAGAGATGTGAAGATTGATCTAAAGATTTTGTCTCTTACCAAGTGGTAACGTTCCTAAATAAATTCATATATCAGTTTAGTTGCTATTTACTAGAACTGAACTCTTGAATTTCTGCTTTATGGTTAACAGAAATGGTTTTGCCAAGCTAATAAACAGTTTATTACAAAAAAAATCTTACTCAAATTTTCAATTTGAGTATAATAGCACAGTAATTTTGCAGTCATATTATGATGACTATCCACTATAACACTCTACTGTAAACTCCAATCTAATGAAAAGTTCTGATTATGTGATGGCAAGGTCAAGTCAACTGACTATTTTAATGAATTATAGGTAGTAGTGGCTTATTAGAAAATGTTTATAATTATTAGGAACTGCAAAAAATAATATTCCAAAACTTCAATATGTAATAGGTTAAAACTAAAGAAGAAATCCTTCACTGTGAGGCTGGTGAGGCACTGGAACAGGCTTCCCAAAGGAGTTATGAATGCCCTGTGTGTTAGGGTGTTAAGGCCAGGTTGGATGGAATCTAGTGGAAGGTGTCCCTGCCCGTGGCAGGGGGATTGGAGCTAGAGGATCTTTAAGGTCCATTCCAACCCAAACCATTCTGTGATTTTTTAATTCAGTTCAAATTGATAAATGCCCATAAATGCTGAGTAGTTTTTTCTGTGTTATTTTATAATTGACAGATTCTTGTTGTCTGTAAAGACCATAGGTTGTAATTTCTGTTGGTTTCCTCCTGTCTGTGGTACATTCAAGTGTTTCTTAAAACATACAATCCCAGCAAGCTCTGTGAAAGTGTGCAATGAAGTAGTTTGCTGAGGTACTTCATGTTTTTATGTAAGAATAGAATATTTAGTATGATAGCATACATATTCTGGTGTTTACTTTGTTTTCTTTCTTGGGAGAGTACTACATATGTGTGTATTTATGTTCATCTTCAGTGTGTGGCAGAACTGAACACAGATGTGCCAGAATGGTTGCTGATCTTACATAGCACATAACGCTGATTGCCTCTGGTTTGGATAACATGGAGCACTCTGTTTTTGATGCATTCTTAAATCTGGGCTGTCATCTCTCTTATACAAACTTTATTTATGGAACAAAAAAATCAACGTTCTTGTTTTTTCTTCAATGTTCACAGTTAGCCCCATTTCATCTGACATAGTTTCGGAATCCGTGGTAAAGGAGCAAGTGCGTGAAATGAATAAAGAGATTGCTGAGAAAACAGAGAAGTATAAGAAATGCAAGCAAATGTTGGCAGTAAGTAAAGAGCTGCTTTGGAAAGCTGAACAAAAAGTAGCTGTGGTGCTAAGCCTTAGAACCAGAAGGCCTACCCAGCTGAGTTGCCTTCCTTTTTTGTGTGATACACTGTGATTATGGTAGAAATCTTAACATTAGAAAACACATTTTTGTTCAGTCAGCTCTTGACTATGTATGGTTTTAGAGGGTCCAGACAATGAAGACCAAGATACAGTAAAACAAATGTGCACATGCTTAAGGTTTTAAATACTTTCTGTTCTTACATTAAGTGTAATTGCTTTTATAAATCAAATACAGCAGGTTGCCGTAAGCCAGCTGATACTTGGAACAAGTGTGGCAGTGTTGATCTGCTACACCATCCAAAGGGTAGTAACTTTCCCTGTCTGCCTGTCATAGCTTTTACAGTGCTTTCACACCCTAGTGGGTGCTGCCAACTAGCTTGGGCTCAGTCACACATAAAGGCATTTATTTGGTTGTCTTGACCAAAGTTGGCACTGGCAGTGCTGTAACCACAGTAGTAATGCTCTTTAAATATTAGTACCTGTCAGTCATAACTTGATTTTCATTTAACCAGTTTGGATGTGTGTATGATGATGGATTATTGCATCAGTTGTACTGGTGAAAAGTTGACAACAGTTTCAGAAATTCTTTCTGAGTATTGTCTTGTCTGTCTTCATTTTGTTTCTTTTATTTATCACAATGATATTATTCTATTTTAGTAGTTTTTCCAGGACGTAATAAATGTCCTGTAATTCTGCACATAACCCTGTCCATGGAGACATTGGCATTGGCTTCTGCTGGCTGTTTATTCCGTAGTGATTTTTGAAGAAACCTTTGCGTTTGACCTTCTGGATGAAAGATACTTAGGTTGTAGAAGTCACTTCAGGAAAAGTTTTGTATTGAAGAGACATACTTGAAAGAATAATCGTGGTTAGTAGTATTAGGGTACATAGAAACTTGAAACTGTGAAACTAAAGAGGAATATCAGCTCGTTGAAAACTCAAGGAAAGAAATTACTATTGAACATCATTTATGCAGTGTTCTGTGGTCCTGACCTCTTCAGAGTCTTGAGTCAGGCTTGGAGAAGCCATTTGTAAATGATCTTGTTTTAAAAGCATGGAGTTAACACAGTGACGTTGGGGGTGGGAGGGAAAATCTCTTAATATTGTAAATATTTCATGCCATGGTATAAACTGCTTTAGGATGAGAAGATGAAATGCAGTGTTTATGCTGATGAACTAGCTAAACTGGAGCTGAAGTGGAAAGAACAAGTGAAAATCAACGAGGGTATAAAATTACAGCTGGCAGCAATGGAGGATCAGTATGAAGTAAGTTACAGGTTTTGTTTATGACAATAAGTGGTTACCTGTTTGTAACATGGTTGTTTATTTCTGATGGTTCAAGTAATGAAGGGCTTTAATAGGGAAAGCGCACCGAATGTATTTTTGCTGTAAATAGAAATTCTGCACTTGAAGAAACAATATAGTCTTGTAATGCTTCTTTTAAAGTAAGAGAGGTCTGCTAAGATCTACTACCAACTGGCTGTCAGTCTTTTAATACTATGGATTTAGACAAACCCCTAAATGACGTAATCTTGTATTATGGTAAAAAAAGGGCAAGGGATTTCTAATTTCCTGCTGCTTACTGTAATACTAACAGGAAGATTGATTGGTGTGTTTGCTAAAATCTTCATATTGCATATTGTGTTACCAGTGTAGTAATGTCTAATTTTATCTGAAGTCAGTAGAGAGAGATGTGTGATCCATTGTTTTTAAAATCATGCGAGAATTTAATTTGGAGAACCTCAGGTGTAGTCTTGGTAGAGTGATGTAACACATTCACCAGAAAGTCAAGCAAAATGGGCAGCTTTAGCTTACAAGGGGCCTTAATCTTTGATGTTATGTGATAGAAATGCTTATGTTGAATTAGCTTCTTAGGTCAGTAGGGGTGAGATAAGAGGAACAAATGTCCATGAGACTAGCTTTTCTGCTGGTTCTCAATCTAGTGGTGATAATGCAGTTGACTCTGTCAACTCTGTTGACTCTGTCAACAAATTCTGCCTGGTTTTGCCCATTGTGATGAAAAATGATTAAACTGAACTGTGACTGTATTGGTTCTACTAGGAACCCCTTTTTATTAGTAATTACAGCACTTTTTCTTTATAAAATCCTGAATTAACTCTACAGTTTATTTTAGCACTCCGTAGACCATCTTTTTCCGACACTTTCGGAAGCTCTAATTTCAATTTTATAAAATGCATGACTCTTTCCAGTTTATTTTATTTTACTAATTAGCAGTGATCAGTTGCCATGCATAATTTAATGTGAAATAAGTTTAAACTTCTCAACAGCAGGTGTAATAAATAATTGGTTCCACAATTGAAAGCATTTTGATGGCAATTAAAAAATTACTATCATTCAGGAGGGTGCAGGTGGCAGAGAAAAAGTGAGCTTTTCTTCCCAATCAGGAGATTTTGCTCCATTGACCTAAAGTAGGAGAAGGAATTTCAGAATTGTAAAGAAATTATAAGCAGTTATGCCAAGCATTGAGCTTAGATATTAGAAAAACAGGGGAAGAGACAGTCTCTAAAGGAATGAGAATACAAATAAAATAGTCCTTTGTAGAGACAGATTATTTAAATCATCATTTTGAAGCCAGGAAGAATTGTGTAATGTGTCAGCTGCACCTCCTCCCAGAGCACCCAATAGAGACACAACGTAGATGTTTGTGAAACAAATTTAGTGTCTTTGAGGCAGGAGTAGCTTTTGGTTCTCTCACGTTCTGTGGTAGAACATAAACAATGCCAGGAGATTTCTTCAAAAATAGTGAGATGAGGCTTGCAAACCTTCAACTGTGTCTGGGCAGTGGTGCCCCTCCTGCCATTGGTGGCACTGATACGTCTTCTCATTTCTAACATAGAATTTTATCATTCCACAACTCTTTACTGGAAACTGGCAACAAAAGGCTGCTAGTGTACTGCTGTTGTCCAGCAGATAAAACTTTGTGAGATTTGTTGGGTTGGATTTCTAGTAGCACTACATGTTGCAGGTAACTGTAGTAGACAAAACTGTTTTCATCTGAAAGATTAACTTAATCAGGGAACTTTGTTTTCACAATGTAACATGCAGGGAAATAGTTTCCATTCACTAATACAAGAATCTTAATCTTCTTTTCATATAGATTCAGCTGGCAGAAAAAGAGAGACGAATAAAGGAACTGGCATCACAGTTGGAACTCTTTACCAGTGAGAAGGTATTGTCAAACATTCTGGAATATTAATGCTAATGTAGAAGCACCTCTGAGGTATTATATGGCAATTAATCAAAGCTCGGTTTTACTGGAAAGTGAAATAATAAAACGTCTTTATTACATTCAGATAGTATTGCATGATACTGTGCAAAGTTAGGATTTTTCTTTGAAACTTTGATTACTTTACAATTCCAGTATGAAGAGATACTTAGTAAAAACAGGCATTTTAATACTGATAAACTGAAACAAAACTAAACTTTCAGATAAAGCTAGTTAATTTTTTGGGTAAAATTCTCGATTGTCAAGTAGTTGGTATTTAATTTATCTTCTTTTTAAACCAAGGATATAATTTTTAATAGATCTCTCATATTTTTCTAGTTCAAAAGAAATCAAATTAAAATTTGAGTTTTGGTGAGGTTAGTTTAGGTGGAGGGAATAATTTTAAACACCACACATAAGAACAACAGCTGTAATGATAATAATGTATGAAGCTTATAAAAGCTTGGAACTTTGTCTACGGAATTTATAGATATCTACATTACAAAGAAGAATCAAAGTGCCTTGCTAGACTGGAACCACAATTTAAAAGCTTAAGCATGGGACAGTAAACAGCTTTTCAATTTATACTCATTATCAGTGTTTGTTTATAAATGTCACCAAGCATAGCTTGCTAAAAATGTTCATTTCCTGTCTCTTCAAAACTATAAAATCACTTTGTTTCTATTTTATTTACATACTTAGCCTTTGATCTTTTTCTAGGTTTGTTTTTTTTTTTAAATCAGTCGCTACGCTAGCTATCCAACTTCCAGCTAAGGCTATTTTGCAGCACCTCTTGACCCTCAGGTTTCTTTACATTCTGTTTTAATTGTATGTAATATGAAAATTAAATGCCTCTCGTTTTAAACTGCTTCTGTATTGCAGAAGAAATCAGTTCTAAAAAGGAAAATCTTAATGTCATTGCTAATTAATTGTTCCTGCTTTGCATTGAGTAAAGATGAATTACTTAGATTTTACACACTCACTAAAACATGCAATCCTAGTTTGTTAATCCTACCTGTTTTAATCATATGTTCCTTTCAGTTTATAAATCTAAAGTAATGCTGGTATAGCTTTATATTGTATCTAGAGGAGGGACACCATCCACTACGTGAGGTCTTTTTGCATTTGAGTAGTGTTTTGTTTTCAGAGTCGTTACTGATACTTGATTTTTGCAGTTTTCTGTTCAAGAGGTTGATCTGAAGCTCACCTGTTTGCAAGAAAAAAAATACTGAATTGTTCCTTTTAGTAGCAGACTTTTTATATCTTACGGAGTTGAATTGGTAATTGAAGCTTTGGTTTTAAGTTTCAATTTAAAGTCTTTTGGGGAAAAGACACACTTCAGTCTTGAGGGTTTTATTAACATCAGCAAATATTAAACATGAACCCAGAGAACCCAGAAGAAAATACTAATCAGAAAGAACATTACTGGAAAGCATGTCTCTCTTAACAGTCCTTATTTTTAAATCACTCTTTTCGTATTTACATCTCAGAATTTTTTGCTTGGTTCTGAATTTAAATGGCATATGCTTTTTGATAATCTTGGTATACTGCTCTCTATCCCTTAACCCACTTTGTTGAATGGAATGATGAGAAAGATTTTTATTGGGATAAATTACAGCTGATGCATTGACCACACTTAAGTCACTTTAATTAGTGTCTTTTAACATATATACTGGCTTAGAGTTTTAATAGTTTCTAAGTTACAAGACCCCTTTATAGTTTGTAATTACTATCATATGTATGGTTTATCTGCAAGAATCTAGAATTTTAAGTATATTAATTTTTTGAAGAGTTCTGTTTGAGCATTTCTGATATAAATATTTGCTGTTAAATATCAGAAGGGATCCAGTACAATGTACTTACTAGTTCTCTAAGTGTCTGCCAGTCATGAATTCATATGGAATTATGTCAAGTATGTACCAAGATGTGTTCCATGTACTAAAATGTTACAGTCTTGAATGGTATGGTATGATATGAAAAAAAGAATTATTTTATTTCTAATGCTAACTTTAAAAAATTTTTCTCACTGCATATTATCTGTAGTTGTTATTGTTAATCTACCCATTTTTACTGATTGAGTTAATTTTTCCTCATTGTAAAAAAATGCAGATACTTGAAAAACGTGGCAGTTCTGTATGTAATTAGAATGCACTGACAACAAACCAAGAAAAAATAGTATCTCTTTAAAATATCTTCTTTGTATTTTCTCTTCTTCATTGACTGTTTTTGGTATTTTGTTATACTTGGCATAAGATCAAGATGAAAAGACAGTAGGAAGATTAGCAATTTTTTCTTTTAAAAACATATTTCTTAAACATTTCAAATTTTGCTAGGACTCTGTAGGTTAATTACATTTTGAACTCTGCATAATTTAGGAGCTTGGCAGGACACCAGGAGATCAAGCTGGAAGGATGATGGAAGGACAGACTTCACAGCAGACATTACATTTTCGCAACCCGTATTCAGAGGAAAATGGACCAGTTCCTGCAGTGCCAAGTAGACTACCAGTATTGCAATATGGAAACCCTTATGCAATTCAGGAAAGAAGAGGTAAATAAATTTCATTCCCCTCAATATAATTTCTCCCTTGCTGTTTCAAAAGCAATGCCTCATTTAATGCAGGTTAAGTACCAGCAGTCTTCAGACTAGTTTACAGAGCCTTTTCTGACTGATGAACATCAGTAAAGGGCCTTTATTTTATGATCAGAATCAGTAAGGTAAACAAAGTTTTAAACACCTCTGGAGGAAGCTGATTCTCTCCTATTGTTTTATATTATCTAAAAATGAAGAGTTAAACACATTTTTGGTTTAAAGATAAGGTAGCACATCTGTAATCTCAAAATACAAACTGCTGAACAAAGATGTCCTAATTAATTTTTCTTCAGATGGAGCAGATGGCGCATTTAATCCTGATGAGATCCAAAGACCACCTGTTAGAAGTTCCTTTTGGGAGCTAGAAGATGATGTTGTGTGTAGCCAGCCTTCACGCAATCTCAGTCGGCCTGATGGTTTAGAAGATCCTGAGGATAGCAATGCAAGTTACCTTTTTTATTATTTATTTTCTTTGATACATTTACTGATGAGTTACCAAGAGTTTCACATATGTTTTCCATATCTGATAAGCCTGATTTATTGTTATGTAAATTTGCAATTGATTTTTCTTTTCCCTGAAAAATTTTTTTGGTGAATTTACTTGCTTTGAAGGAGAAAACTCTGCACATCTGTTGATGTTAATGTACTTGTTCCCCTAATCTCTTGAGTTACTGACAGCTTGTTTTGGTATTAGGACAGTAGCTTCTTAATATTTTTAATTATTAAAGTAAAAAAAGCCAAGTAATCTCAACTCATGATTTTTCTCTCCTGTGTGGTAGAATGAGAGCTCAAAATGTAGCCACATCTCAGTCATTTTGTAATAGGAATGTAGGAACTAAAGTGGAACAGAACAAATGAAAACGTAAAGGATTCAGATACCAGTATTTTCAAATGCTAACTGTAAATTGGTATCCTACTTGATACATTATGCTAATCTATTGATCTTTTGTTCTGTCTTCTGCAAATCTGCATTTATTAATTTCCATTTTGAATGCTTTTTGCTGTTGGACATGTATTTGGAAGAGCTTAATTGACTGTTGCCTAAAGCTGATTAAACTGAAAGGGCTACAGTTCCACTGTTTTTTTTTTTTTTTAGGGTTTTGTTTCAAGTTTCTGGTTAGCTTTTCTTTTTAGTACAGTTAACTTGCACATTCTGGTATAAAAAATTGGCTTCTGTAATAAATTGGACTGTATGTCTTCATTTGAACAGGAACAGACCTATTACTCTTTCTTATTTCCAAGTACTCTTGCACCTTCAAAAATATTAAACAAGAAATAGCTTTCTGCAAAGTATTGTGCTCTTTGCAAGTACAGTGGTATCATGACCTGTTTCTCATTTAGTCTAGTTTGCCACATTTATTTGCTATTAACCTTTGCAGAAACTGATCAGTGTTCAGACAGGCATGATTTTAGCCCTGGTGCTCAGCACCTATAATGGAGAAAAATGTATTTCTCTCTCCTACCTTTTGCTCCCAATGTCCATTACTGTGAATAATTAGAAAAACTGTCAGAGCTTTTGCAGCCTGTTCAAGATCTCGAATGTGAGCTTAATGCTGTCCCCACCTTTACTTCACATTTTGCATATTTAATCTGATCATTCTTGACGTAGCTATTACATCTGACAAGCTCTTCTCTTCTTTAGTCATCTGCTGCAGTTTAATTAGCAGGGTGTTCTCTCTGATCTATGTGCTTTGCCCTCTTGCAAGCCCAAGAGAAACAGTGCTAGAGTCTTGTGCTCGTTTGCACACAGCTTGGATTTTTGTAATGAGGTGGAATATAACAGGCTTAAATAAAGTTCAGCTTGAGGAAAGGTGCCTTTAAATCAAATGACTCGTATCTTTATTTTTTATTTGCAGTTGAGAATCAGTTGCTTGCTCCTCACCCAAACAGACTGTATGTATAGTATCCAAATTTATATGGAAATGAGAAGCTGCAGGAATCTTTCTAGGGAGACTTAGTAATATGCCAAAGATAAAACAGTTCTGAGGCAGGATGTAAATAAATAACCAGGGAAAACTTCCACATATGTAGGTGATTCATTATAAAGAAGAGTCTGTTGTTTGTGCAGAAGAAACAGCAAATATGAAATGATAAATATGAAGAGATTACCATTCCTTGGACTATTTTTTAAAATAAGCTATTTAAGATGTAGTTCTTTGCATTTTTACAACCAGCAGGATGCAGAGCCTTTTGCTGGAGGAGGATTCCCTCCCAGAAGAAGAGGATTGGTAGGCTTGCTGCTTTGTTTAAAATACTACCGTTGTATGGACTTCTGCTGTCCTCCTGTCCACATTCCTATTAGTACACATTATATTAGTTTAAGAAACGAAGGGTGTTGTAGTCACTTCCACCATTCCGTGGCTGTTTTGGTAGTGGTTTACCTATGATGATGAACATGTCTCCTTTACTTCTCTAAGATAAAAGATCTTTTAGCCATGAAGAGGTGGAAGTGACTACAACACCCTTCGTTTCTTAAACTAATATAACACAAGATATTAAAATCCCTCAGAATTTTTGTGCTGTTGTTTTCCAATTTGGTTTCTCCCAAAACTTGGTTCCTTAGAAACGGGCACTTCCATGTGTTCGGTTGACATAAAAACCCATCAGTTTTGTATGACCGGGAAGACTTACAGGATTCTTGTACCTTTGACTTTAGGAACTTGTAGGCCAATTAAACCGTGATTTGTGAGAGGGATAAACTGGTCTGTGTTAATAGTGGCAGCCGAACGCGTGCACAGTGGTGATTCTGTGCGGAGTGGCTGACTTGCCACAAGTTCCTGCCGTCATCTACTCAACACTGACTTTCCATTTGCTCATGCTGCTGTAATTGACCAAAATGGAATCGTTGGGAGCAAAGAATTCCTAGCAGTAAGGGAGAGATCCATAAACGAAACATATATATATATATATATATATACACTATGTATATATAATACTAAAGTATGAGTTTTAGCAATGTAGTCCTGATTACAGTTGGCAGCAAGCCCAGAATAACTATCCTGAGACTATTAAACAATGTTTTAGTCACAGTAAATTTGTGGGGGATGGAGAATGTAACTCTTGGCAACTGAGCACCAGGTCAGGATATTTTTTCAGATGACTCCAAAATGGCCTTTCTTCTAGCAAAAAACCCCACAATGCATTATTAGCCTGATCTGACCCTGGCAGCCAATTACTATCTTTTGTATAGGGAGGACATAAAAGGAGCAGTTGGTATCCAGGTATCTCTTGGGAGAGCGGACTGCTTGCAGAGAGGCTGAGAGGCCTAGAGGAGTGAGTTTGATTTCACTCCTACAGCAGAGCTGAATCACAGAAAAGAAATGTATGTGCCCTTCTTCCCAGTGTCCCCGCACTGCATGTCAGCCCTGTGTCTGTTCATGTGTTGTTTAAGGCCTAGGATGTACATTGGTTCCTTACTGCTGCATGTTAAAATGATCTCTTGCACTTGGGGATGGGACTGTTCAAGCCTGTGGTTTTGTACTGTGTCACACAGCTTTCTAATTTCTGTTTGACAATCCTGGAACTGCTTGCAGTTGTAATTACGAAAGCAGTACTTGAGAAAGAATTGGTTGGTTTCGGTACAGCTAATCGAGTTGCACTTACTTCTGACAGTTTCACGTCTGGCTTTCCCTTCTTCCCCTAGTGGCAAACCCCCTTTTTTTACCATGTTTTAGTGTGTAATACTGTATTTATCTTTATGATTCACTTAATCTGTGGAACTCATTGTGGCAATTTTTTAAAGAGCCAGAGGTACAGTCCAGTGATAATAGTTAAGTCATGATGTTAAAGGCATCCTTTATAATTTATTCACCTAATTATTCAGGCTTCTGAGTTCAGGAGGCCTGGCACTTGTTATGCTGCAGGACCATGGTGCCAGCCTGTGGGTACATGGTACCAGTCTCTTTTCCTAAGAACCTGAAGCCGTGTACCCAGTGTTACTTCACTGCAGGGCCCTGTAGAGGTCTCAGACTAAGAATGTGCAGCCATGTCCATGTCCCTGCTCATCAGTCTGGACTGCAAGAAAGGTGGCCTTGGATCTACATGAAGGGCAGATTAAACTCTTTCTTTCTCAAGTTATGGGTGTGGGCTTTCATTGAAATAAGTTGGATGACTCAACCACATGGTCTCGAAGTAAGCTGATGCCTTTGCTTAAAATACAGAATAGGCAGAGCCACTGAGGCCTGGCGTCCCAGCAATTGTCAAACTCTCTGTAAAGCAGCTTCAACTACCACCTCATTTTGTCTTTCGAGCTGTCAGGGATGGTTCTTTTTACCAGGGGAGAGTGATGGGTGTTTAAATGTCAGGTTGAAAAGCACATGTAACCTAATTTATAAGAATAAAGAATGGATTGCTGGATGATACTGGGCACTAAGTGGCAGTGAACCAAGGTAAGAACCATGTGAAACATGAGGATCCGTCCTCCCCCCATAAAGTGCTCTGTGTTACATGGAACACTTAGGAGTTTTGTCCGTCAGAAATGACAGAAATAGACAGCTGTTGGAGTCCAATACAGTGGCACCGTCTCTGTTTTCCAGAGGTTCTGAGTTACCCCAGAGCACTGCGTGAGAGTTTTTAGTTCTTGGTGACTGTATAGTGTTTACTGTAACTTGTAATTAGAATAGCTGGGAAGTCCTCTCGGACTAAGATCAAGTTCTCATGGTTCCTGTTTGACCATGCCTTGGTTACACAGTAATCTCTGTAACATCTCTGTGAGGTCAGCTCAACACAGAGACGTTTGCATTCTTCTTGTGTGGGTTAGGCATCCCAGAAGGTTAAGAACTGATCTCTGTGACTTGGCCAAGAGCAAAAGTACACTGAAGAGACAGACGTTCCGTATCTTAACAGGGTAATATCAGTACATACTTAGTAATGACATTCTTGTGCAGGGCCTGGGTTAGAAGCTGCTGTAAGGAACACACAGTATGAATTTCACAATTAAGGGAACTGGGCCATGAAAAAGCTGCAGCCATAGGACATTCCAAAGGCTTTCACATGTGCTTGCCCTCTGTTGAAGAGAGTTCTTGCAGGGCAGCCATGTAGGGCAGTGCAGGTGTGCCTGTGCAGAGGAAAGCATCGTCCTCTTTTTCAGATGTTTCTCAAAAAGGAACAAGGAGGAATGTTATATTTGTATGTGGTGGGTACTACACTTGCCAGAAGCTGAAAGAGAGGGCAAAAGACGTAAACAATTTTATCTTACCAAGTGACCAGCAGTAAGCCAAATGCCTTTAAGAGAAAGGGGAGGGGAGGGAGAGGGGTTATACTGAAGAAATTATCTAAGACTGAAGTGTTAATTTGGCCAGTGTTTGTAGTGGAACTGTTTTATTGATGGAAGATGCACATTAATTTTCTTGGTTAAGTCTTGGCGTGCTTCAGTCTGGTACTCAGCAAATGTGTTGTGTTTCTGGCACTATACAAGCTGTAGCACTGTAGCACGAGAGTACGCTCTTTAGTTTTTCTTTCTTAATACATCCATCCTATCTCTTTCATGACAAAAGGAACAACTGATGTTTTAAAACTCATATGCCCTTTTCACTGCAGGTGCAAGCAAGTTAGACTGCAAGATTATGTTTGTTGCCAGCATCTCTCATAGCAGGCCTCACTGCCTGCTTAATTGAAATGTTAAATGGTTGAAAATAAACAGGTGTTGTCAGAAGAAGACTATTGAGGAAATTTTCCCATCCTTCCCTGTCTCCAGTAACCCTTCATAAGGGGTTACATAAAGTATATTAGCATAAAACTGAACTATTTTTCCATATGCATAGGAGTTACCTGTATAAAACCTACAGTATGTGTGCTGTTTTACGTGCTCCTTCGCACATCATTTTTGTAGATCAGCTAAATAATTCTAACTCCTGCTTGTAAGGCATCTTTGAGATAAAAAAGGAAAATGGGGTAGGAGTTGGGGGTCCAAAAATCTTGGAAGGTACCTGTATTTCCACCTTGAAATGACTCCATTTTGTGCTCTATTATCGAATTGCAGAATAGAGTGAAGATGCACAAAAGTATAACTTGTGCTGCAGAAATTACAGTGTGAAGGTAAATTTCATCTGGGTTTGTGTTTGATAACAAAAATGCATATTGAGGAGAAAAAAAAAAGCTCTTTATAGGGGTTATTCTTTAAAATACTTTTCTCTTTTCAACAGGATGATGACAACACTGTACCTTCTGCTCCTGATCCTCCAAGTCTTCTCTTGCGTGAGCGGGGCACAGGGTTTTGCTTTGATTCCAGGTAGATGTTATCTTCTATTGGTCTTTGAGGGCATGGAGAGGTTTCTGTAGAACTACTCAAGGGTGGGGGTGGAGGTGAAAAGCTACCAAGCATTTTCAATGACTGACTGGTTTACAATTAACTGGCAGAGAATATGCCGTGAGACTGGGCGGGCTGTTCGTGCTATACCTTACATTGATGGAATTTGGACAGTTTTTGGAGTAAATGAATGAATAACTTTTGTTTTTTTCCCCTCTCTTGCCAACCTAATTGTGAACCTAAGTTTAGAGCTTTTATAAAGTGTTATGTTTGCTAAGAGCAAGCATTTATGAGCAGAGAGAGTGGTTTCCCATGAAACTGTTTGGCCATTAAGGCATTCAATAGATTTGTATTCAGTGGTAGCTGGAATAAGGTCAAAATTATGTTGCTTTTAAAATGCCAGGTTATTTTGGAATTTGTGTGTAAAACTGCTCTGACTGTATCGAGTGCTTTTGGCAAAAACATGTAAATGAACTGGATGATACTTAGATACAAAGTTCACTCAAATTTATTTAAGTTGGTAGTAAAGTTCTTAATGTTGGTGGCAGCAGGACCCCGCTTTTAGTTTGCATTAACAGAATAAATAGAAATAAATTGTTCCCTTTTTTCTTTCTCTCCACCTCCTCGTGAAGTTTTGACGTGCACAAGAAATGCCCTCTCTGCGATGTGATGTTTCCCCCGAACTACGACCAGAGCAAGTTTGAGGAGCACGTTGAGAGCCACTGGAAGGTGTGTCCCATGTGCAGTGAGCAGTTCCCGCCCGACTACGACCAGCAAGGCTTTGAGAGGCACGTCCAGACGCACTTTGATCAGAACGTATTAAATTTTGATTAAATACTTTGTTTTGCAGCGTAGCTTGAAACCCCTCCACTCTGAGTAGTCCACCTCCGGAACAAAAGCAGTGCAGCTTTCTGTAACAGTGCAAACTTCTGATTAAAAGCTCATGTACTCTAATGGGAGCTGTGGCTGTAAGCTGCTATGGGGTTATTTTCTCTCTCTGCCTAACATTGTACTAAGGAGACCCACAGCCCCCCACCTTGTTGTGTATGTAGCTATTTATTCCCCTACTTAGTGGAATTTCTTCCCCTACTTAGTGGAATGCCTAAGGACACAGGAACGACTGAGCCTCAGAAAAAACGAGACTGGCTTCATGGTGTTCTTCAGCTACATTTAAAAAAGGTCACCAAAACACCTGTGGTTTCTCTTAACCTGATAACTGAGGCACAATTAAAAATGTAATAAGCAGGTGTTTCTCTTAGCAAATCCACATAGTTTTTCTCTGAGTAACACTTAAATTGGAAAGTTACATTACTTACCCTATGAAAATATAGTTTTCTAGTACATTTCTGAGATGTAGATGCATGTACTGTGAGGTTCCAGGCTTGCAACAAAAGGAATGGCAAATACTTCAGTTTCATATCTAGAATGTTTGCCTTAAGGGGTAACGTTAAATGAGGTACGTTATACTTTAAGGCAGTGGTTTTGAGTTGAAAGAAACCGCTGTGCTTAAATGCCTAAAAGTAATTGTTTAAAAAAGTTATTGCCATTATGTTGCAGTTTTATTCAGTAGAAAACATTGTTCTATTTTCACAACAGTGGATTGTGTTCCTTCTGGCTTTTAAAACCTTTGCGTTTTAACTTTATGTATTTCTTTCCAATAAGTAAAAACACGTGTGTATATCTAAACATTTTATATTTACTTTAACTGTATTAAGTAAATTTGCTTCCCACTTGTTGTACAGTAGTCTTGTTACATTAAAAGCAGAATTATTCATGGAGTCACTGGTCTGTTATTCCTGCTGCTCATTTTGAAATTACACAGAGTGTAGACTTTACTTAGGAGTAAATGACGACTCAGCACTGTATGACGAAGAAGGGGTTGCTCCTCATGTCTATTTATGTTCTTTCTTTGAGAGGGAGATTCTGGGATTAAGGCTTGGAGTAGCTTCTGTTGTCTGCAGTTCCCTCATGAGCAACATGTGCAGTATCCAGTTAATGCAGGAGTTACTACAAACTGCCTGACGTGGATGAATTGCAGTGTCCTGGGCAGCAGCAACTCATCAGTGCTCGTGTGCCACTTGCAGTCTAAAGATTTTTGTAACTGGGAGCTTCGTAGCAAGAGGTGGCCTGAGGTAAAGCAGGGAAGTACTGAAAGTGCATTTTTGTTTGTTTCTTTTCTTACTGTAACTCAACAGCAGATGGAAACGGTTAGAACAGGCTCCAAGAGTTTGATGATACCAAAGTAAATAAACAAATAAAAGACTACACACAGCCCAAGAACTGAACTCTTTAGGTTAGGAATGAGAAAAGACCAGTCTTTTTAGGTCAGAGGCAGTTTATTTTAAATGTGATTTGATTTACATTTATAAGCAGCTTTCCTGACAGGAATTCTTTAAGTTGCCTTCAGTTCTAAAACAAACCTCTGTCACTTTCAAACTTAAAGTACTTTGTCCCCAACAAAACATATGAAAATATAATTTAAAGCACACTTTTCACAGACACAGTACAATACATTCACTATACACAGTATAACAAAATAGTCCCATCTTTACCTGTTTAATAATACTGTCACAATGAATAGGTAAATAGAAACTGGAGTTTCATTTTTATAGTTGAAAGGAATTTACATGCAACAATGACGTTTTACAACTGTTTAGCTGTTGAACAAACTCGCCCAGCCTGTAGTTCTTGCACTAGGAGCAGAGCCAAAACGTGTTTGTTGGCCAGATCTGTTGCCAAAGCTGCAGAAGGTGGGAAGTGGCCACCTGGGGCCTTGTGTGTACCAGTAACTCTCATGTCTGGATCATCCTCTAAACCCGGCTGTCACGGTCACCTCTCTGGGATCTGAGGGAGGGGTGTTTCGCTTCACTTTGGCTGTTCTAAACACTTGCTCATTAGGATGATTGCTATGTGTTTTAATGAGATTTCTACTCTGCTGGAGAATAGGTAATTGTCATCCCTACAAAGTTTTCTTTTAAAGCTTTGGGAAAAAAATAGGGAAAGCTCAGTCCTCCTTTATGTGAGCTTTCCTTTGCACTTAAAAGAACAGGAACCAAGCCAAGGCGATGACTGTGTTAACACTGGGAGTTCCTCCCTCACCCTTGCTGGGCAAAGGAGTGTTCAGGCCAGGGCTGGTGGAGGGTGCCCACCTCTGCTCCTGGCCGGCTGAACTCCAGGAATAGCACTTGTGAGAAGAATGCTCAAGGCAGGATGGCAAGCAACAAATGTTCAGGTATGGTCCAGACACGAAGCGCTCTCATGTTGGCTTTTAAGTCAGTCTCTGACCACCTGCTGCAAGAAGCACTTAATCTTCAATAAGGCTCAAATGTCATATTTCAGCAAAATTAATTGTAAAGCTAAACAGACACTTCCAAATGGAATGCGGTGACCTACAATGAGAAGCAAAAAACGCACAAAAAAAAAATCTCAAAACACAATGAATGTGAGGAAGAGGCATTAGAACTCCCTCAGCACAACTAACAGACCTCCTTAAACCATGCGCTGAATTTCTCATTTTTATTTGCAACCACAGCACATGCTTGTACAGTAGTTGCAAGAATTGGCAACACATAAAACATTAAATCTGTTGGCAATAGAGAACTACAAAGTGCTTCAAAACTTCATCTGAGATGAAGATAATTGTTTCTCACACACACATAAATTTGCACTTAAGTATTTCCAAGTGTCTTTCTAACAGATAGTTCAGGGGTAAATATTTAGTTGGACTGGGATATTGGTCCTCAAAAGTTTGATGGGCATGAACATAAAATGACATCTTGTACAGAGAAAAAAATGTAATTGCTAACACTAAAGTGATTGTTTACTAGTTCAAATGGCAAGGTTTTCAGCATTTCAAGAGGGAGAAAAAAAAAGATTTGCAAGATAATATAAAATACAGCAAGCACACCTTTTTATGTATGTTATTTAAGTATGAAAATATTTTTAGCATATTATGTTAAACATTCTTTCTTATTTATATTTCCATTACCTAAAAGACTTGCTACTCCACTGATAACTCCGTTATGTAAGGCATGTTAACTATAGTTTGACGAGGGCGGTACTGTTTTGGTTTTGCACACACATTGACAGATGCATCTAAAGTCTTCATCACGTTACAATCTTGAAAGGATGTCAGTGCCAAGCTCTCCTCCTCGCGCTCCTGTCCCACACGTCAGTACAACTAAATATGCAACGTCCCCCTAGTTCCTTTTTTTGTTTTTTTTGGAGAAAAATGTTCTGAAGAACCTATAGCTTTTATAGCACCTTATCTCAAAGTAATGAAAATGGGTATGATGATAACATGTGCAAATGTACAAAATCATTAACTCTACAAAGATACATCATTCCAAAATTACAGAAAATTTTAAAGCATGCATTTAATTTTTTTAAAGGGTTGCTGAGTGCTTCCCCTGAAAAAGGTGGCTGTTCTCAAAATCAGCAACTGCTGGTGAGGATTTCTTGGCACATTTGTGACCAGCATGTTATTGCTGCATCTTCCTGATGATCTCAGCAGACACGGGGGGATGGAAATTGATTGTGTGGTGCCGCAGGCCCTGAGCTGTCTTGTAACTCTTTCCACAGCGACATTTGAATGGTTTGCGTACGCGGATTTGTGTTCTGTGGCCGTTCTTGGCGTGGTACTTGATACCATTCACATTCTGTGAGGGAGAAGGAAAAATGTCAGTGCTCTGGTGGGCTGATGCAGGCTCTGCTTCCGGTTAAAAACTGAAAATGGATCAGCGTTATGAGCAAGATCCTATAAAGCGCCAGGAGCGCCCGCTGGGTGTTACACAGGGGCTGTACTCCCAAGGTACCAGGCGGGACAAGGACAATTATCTGTGTGGTTCTCAAAACTCACCTACCTGGGTAATCCTGGTTTTTATCTCCCAATGTACGTCACTTCCCAAAGAATGCCATTTAATGGGCTCACACATGGTTGCTCTTTGTGTCCTGACATCTTTTTCATATAGCACTGACAAATCTTATTCAGAGGTTCATTTACAAGCAAACAAAGAATTGGCATGAGGAGTTGGGTCACACCTCTTTAAAGAGCTGAGACTCCCCCCATGGTGGGTCTGTTCTGTTTTGTGTCATTGTTTCTAGATATGGCTTTAAGCTCCAGCAAATTCTGATCGTTTACACATTGCCTCCAAAGAATTAACTGCAGGGAATACTTAACTCAAAGAGTTACACAGGACACTTAAAAAAAAATCCAGAGAAGCTGCCTTCAAAATAGCTGTTGTTTGGGAATACTCCACAGCTGAAACTGGATTCCCACTAGTGCAAAACGAAGCAACAAAACACACACCCCGTTTGCACTGGCAAGGGCAGGAAAGCAGGCGACACTTCTGCCACGTCAACCAAAAACCTTACTAAACATAAATAGAAGTAATTCCCCTGTCCTCCTTCCCAGGTATTTCTGGCAGCAATGGAAGAAGCTGTTGTGATCTCAGCAGGTGTTATGATACTGTTCCGTGTAGTATACTTGAGTCTCTAATCTGCTCCCACTAAAAGGGCTTGCATTTTTGGATGAATAAGCAAAGGCATACTGTCTTTCATTTGAGCTTCTCCTAGGATAAAACCAAAGACGATAGCACTTGTGACAAAAACAGACAGTTCCAAGGCTCTCTTGTGTTCTCTCTAAAGTTTCCAGATACGTATCTCAGTACTTTTTTAAAGATTAAAAAAAAAAAAGGCTAAAAAGCTAAAATCAACTAACAGCCTGGATATTAAACAACCCACTCAATTAGGTCTTAGAGATTTTGTCTTTGCTGAACCACTGCCTGGTGTTACACGTAACAGAAAGTCCCCTTGGCTCTTTAAACAACAAGTTTATCAATGTGCAGCTTACAGTAAGTGGAAGCTCCAGCTTGGAACTCACAGAAAAACAGTCTCAAATATCCACCCTGGAAAAGGGGTGCGAGACTGCAAGCAACTGCTCTGCCCTCAGATTCACACTCTTCTCCTCCAGAGCATCCAGGCACTGAATCCTCACCTGAAGTTGCAAATCCAGCCTCTGAATTGTCCTTTACACCCTTAAAAACGCTGGACAACCCCCGCACAGCTGTCTCCTTAGATGGGGGAGCTGAGAATCCCCCATCTCCAACACCAACCAGACACAGGAACACGAGCCGTCAGGGCAGGGTTTGTCTGGGCGCAGAGCACTCAGAGGAGGCAGAAAGCTGTACCACAACTCCAAGAGCACATCGAAGCTACACATCAGCCTCAAGAGCAGTCAAGTGAATTCTCTGTAAGTAATCTGAGATCCTGGGGCAGCTTTTGGATCATCTTGCACATAGTTTCAACCTCCAGCACCCACAGAACCTTTGGGGTGAGGGGGCCGGGACTGCCACTGGATGGCACGAGGACTTCATAAGGCATCTGTCATCATCTGTGTACCTTTAAGGACCTGTGCCTTCAAAAGATGAGGAAATCTGGGGGTGACCTGCTAAACTTTTGCTACTGCAGTGAAATTTTTTAAAAAAGCCCTATTACCTATAATAACAATATTTTCCTAACAAAAACCTGTTCCTGTTTAAACTTTTAAATTTTCTAAGAAACCACTTCTAGATACTTTTGAGCTACTGTCAGTTGCTACAGATGCCATAAATCTGCAATCACAAATACCCTCACTATGCCATGCCAATGGTACACCTCTCCTGATCCAGATTTTTTAACGATCCATCAGCCCCAGTACACCCCATGCTTTGGTGAAGGGGGGAAGGTATTTTCAGGCCGAAAAATTTAAGGAGGTGCTAAAGCAGAAACCTACGTGGGATGAACTGGGCCATGGAAGGTTTGAAAAACAGTAACCACGCAGAGCACGAGGAGCTTGTGTAATGTGAAATTTGAGCTGTACTTCTGTCTAAAAGGAAACTGCTGTTAGAATTACAGTGACTCTTCGGCACTTTTTCCACTGCTGCAATGTAAACACTTTGTTGTACGTCTGGGCTGAGTTTGCTGAGGTACAGCAAAAGCCACGGCCAAACTCGTACATCACTTTTATTGCTCTGGTTACTTAGGTTGCTCACTATTTACTCTCACAGATGACTGAGGAAGAAGATGGCAGTAGAGAGAAGGGCACTCTGAAAGTCTTGAACAGGAGGAAACAATTATTAACCTGGGATCAGATCAGGAGGCGATAGAGAAGTTTAGACTGGCACTACCTGGTTTGCACGGACACAAAGGCCTTTGTTGGGCAGGGCCCCTTTTGCACGGCAGGACTCACAAAGGCACTACACTGCAGAGGACTTGCCAACCCCACTTCAAGTAGGAAAAGACACCTCAAAAGGATGGTTTGAGAGACTTCTTGTTTCAGCCTTGGACATTCATACACGTTTTTGTACTCTTGGCTCTTCATCCTTAAATTTTCTTTGTGGGTCCGGTTCCTCTGTTCAACTTGCAAGCTCTGCTTGCTCCTTTCTTTCAAGTAAATTCCCTTGTTTCCCTCCCACTTCAATATTCTCCTTCCCTAAGCTCTGCTGGGTCTCACCACTCATAGGTCAGCCTTTCTGGGGGTTTGTGCCACCTGACAGGACCCTCATCCTTTCACCTGCCAGACAGACGAGCCCAATGCCTCGGCAGCCTCGGAAGTTTCACTTCTCCTCTTGCCCAACGCCAAAGAAAAGTCATGGATATAAGCTACATTCTGTATGCACTGAAATCTATTATTCTTTTTATTACTAAATGTGCACAAACTAGAAATTTATCTAGTATTTATCCTAAATACTCTAGGGTTTTCTCTATGCTAGCATACATGCATTATTTGTGGGGTTTGTTGTATCTACTGTGTCTCAAACTTCATTTGCTCTTTGGATGTTGCCTAAGTTTATCTACATCTTACACACATTTTCAATGTCCTTCTCCAGTGCTAGAGACCACTCAGGGGGTATTGAATAAAAGGAAAACTAATGAACACCTTCATAAATCCCCATTTTAGCTCCTACAGGTGGTATTCTGCAAAGCACATTAACTACTTGATATCCATAAACTTCTGGACAGGGCATCTAAATTTGGATGTAAATCCAAAGTCTGGTGAGGGTGAACTCCACAGAAACAAGGATAATACCTTTGGGTTCCTTTGAATCACACAGATGATTTTCTAAAAATCAAATTTCAGGCATCAAAGATGAATCACAGGAATAAAAAAATATCCATAAATGGAAAACTATAAAGTAATTATAACTTCATTTCTACCTCAGTAAGCATAATTAGAGAGGAAAGCCAGCTTCAGAACTTCAAAGACTTGTGTTTAAAGCATCTAGAAGTCAATGTGTTTCAGGTTCATTTAGCTGTTTCTGACTATCCCACAAAGAAATTTACATGTAATTTAAAGAACAATATTTCCCCCAGGATCTGTGGCTTCTCAAGAAAATCTATGTTAGATTATACAGAGTACCAATACATATTATAAGCAAACAATTTTTTAAAATAAAGTTCCTGAAGAACAACGTAATGTTTATGACTATTTGCACTACTTATGGGAAAGCGCCAGGAGACAGCAGCTGGGCAGGAGGCCAGCAGGGGCTTCTGATACACATCTGGGCTTGTGTATAAACATGTTCTCCTTACAGTTTCCATTGTCCGCCCCAGCCCACTCCTTGGGAGTATTTGTTGTACTCATTCTTGTCTTATTTACCTTTCCATAATGACTTTTCAGTGCAGAGGCCATCTCTTATCCTTGAACATTGTTTGCAAAAAGGTGCCCCATCTCTACTGGGTCCTTTAAGCAGTACTGTAATACAAATAAAATCTCTAAAAATACCATTCTGCTTCTCAAACTTACGTCACCTAAGGCCAGACAAAAGAAAACTGTGTATATCCTCCTTTCCTCCTCGCTCCCTAAAGGAATGCATCCTTTCTCAGCCGTAAAGTGAGCCTGGCAGTTACTGTATGTGCATGTCTGTGTTCCTGTTTGGAGCACTATAATTGTTTTACAGTCCTGACTGTGATTATCCAGTACCCACCAGAAAATCCCAGGGCTTTGATCACAGGACTCCCTACCCAGACTCTGCAAATAATTGGTCAGACGAGTGGGTTAAGCAGAAGGAAGATAAAGAGGAAACAAGAAACACAGCTGACACAAAGCTAAAAGGAAGGAAACAAAGATAAAAATGCAAAAAGAAAAAAAATAGGCTGAAAATAAAAAAAGGGAGGAAACAGAGCCCAGAGAAAAGAGAATGAGGTGAGGCAGAGTTTAAGGAAATGTGTTTTTCTATCGGGACTAAACAGAGGTGAGTCTCTTAGGAGAATACGGTACTTTTTATTTGCTGCTGCTCCCTGTCAGCCCCTCTAAGGGTCATTAATTTGTTCCCCCACCCGGCTGCTCTACCATTAATGCAGTACAAGATACCCCTTATAGACAGTCCTCATGCATTTGAGATGAAGGTAGTGAGATAGCAGAAGCAGGCACAAACAGCTTGCTCATTTGGGCAATAAAAAGACAGAGGGCTGGCAGTCAAACAGAGAACAGACAGGATATAGCAAATTACAGGGTTCTCCTTCCAGCCTTTGCCATTAAGTGAATGTTTTCTACAATGCATAGATGCCCTCTGGGCACATGACTTCTAACAATCATCATGGCTTGTTTGCTTCCTGAGCTAGGGATTTAGTTTTTTATACCATACCCTCCATCTGGCACAGCTCCTACCACATGCAAGGGAAGTACTGATCTTCAATAATGTGAGTTTATCTGCAAAGTAATACTTGCAAGTAGTCCAAAACCATCTTTCCCTCTACCCTGGAGATGGTGTTCAGTTTTTTCTGTAACTGGGCAATAAGCACTACGTAGTTCAGGATAATCTCAGCAAAAAGACTTGTATATCACTAAGAAAACGGCATGCTGCTTTCTTGTCCATGTTTTATGAAACAGTGTTGTCAGGGTTAAGTGGTCTGTACAGGAACCTGAGTCTTGTGATTTGCTGCTGTGGGAGCTGCTGCAGCATCACTGAAACAGATTTTCATCCACTACATGGTTTCATGCACAGTTTCTCCACTCTTGCCACAACTGTTTTATCTCAAGTGCTATTGGCCTTCCTATATTTCTATTTCATATTTCTGTTCTCTTTTAAGTCCCTACTTACCAGTTATTTAAAGGACAAGCCATAAAATACAACTAGTGAAAAACCGACCCAGCCACCAAGGTTTTTCTAGGGTGTAGGGTCAGTGGTTGGATTTTCCAGTAGTTCATGTAAAAACTTTAGAAAATGACTTAGAGGAAGTGTGCCAACACACTACTTCCAGTCCCAAATGTGAGTGGATAGAGAATACCATACCGAAGTGCACGATGTTCAACACAATTTCATCTGTCTCTGCACCGATGCACGTGAAGCAACACTCCTGTAACATCCTGGCATGTTCTACATTGGCCAGCTCAAGGTTCCAGTTTAGAAATGCTTCACTCACATAAAGAGACAAATATTTCTCATGATGGAGAGCAATTAAAGAACGGGGTGGGGCGGGGGGGACAGGGAATTGTTTCCCAGGATGTCACGCAGAGGGATGCAAGCCCTGCACGTGGGGTCACTGACAGCTGTGCAGGCAGGTCACGGGAACTCGGACCCAGGACAGAATGATGCCAGAATTTCTCCAAGATTCTGCCTTCCCGAGGTGAATTCTGACCTGCACGATGTTAACCCCTACATTCCACACATCATCTTTATCAGAAAATGCACCCTGGGCACCATCGCACTAAAGACGAGGCGGTATCTCTAGCAGTTAAGCAGAAGGAATTCTTTCTGGCACAGATGGACAGAAGCTTCTAATTTCATGTTTCTGAAAGGGACCCAAGAGATTATTTCGCTTGTAGTACCTCCCGCATTCTGCAGTTAATTTGTCTAAATAATAGAAAGCTCGTTAAAATGTGTACAGCAAAAGAGTTGCTATATGTAATCTCTCTTGACAGACAGACATCCCTTGTAAAACTGATAAACTTGGCTGTGCTTGAGAGGAAACCAGTGAATAAAATATTCTGCTAAAATATCACAAAAATAATTGTGACAAGTCTATTAAATGAGAATACTGCAATGATTTTAGAGGCTTCCCCCACCACCTACACCAGCAGGAAATGAGGTAGGTCTGCACTACTACTTACCTTATATCTTTTTTTACATCCAGGAACAGGACAGGCAAAAGGTTTCTCATCCCCTCCATTCATGCACATTGAACTAAGGATAGCTTCAGAGCTGATAGCACTTTCTGTAGTCCAGGACTCATCACTGTCTGATTCTTCATAGTCTACTTCCTCCTCATCATATTCACTACCTAGAAAAGCAGGGTAGTCAGATAAAACAAGAATAAATAAGAGCACAGCAAGATAACTCATTCTGCATTTATTACATCAGCTACAGTGACTTGTAATTTCCCCACTTTTGTCTTTTCTGGAAGACAGTCATTTTAAATTTTATAACCCTATCTTTCTTGTAGTTATTTATTCCTTCATAAAGACACCAGTGGTTCTTTTTCTAATAACCAGCACAGGCATTATTAATATATCTTCATAAACTGTTAACTGCATGGCACAGAAAGTTCAAAGGACTGATTTTAAAATGCAGTTTCATTGCTTCTCAAACACCAGGATTCTTCCGTCTTTCCCAGTGCCCGAACAGAAATGTGCTCCCTCCCCTCCTCCAATTAAAGCTAATTTTAAGGCATTTCTTTATGCAATACAATACTGAAGAGTGTAATTCTACAGATCATAAACAGGGTAAAATAATATGTTGACAAGTCCTAATGCATTTACTAGCCCTTTGGAATTAATAGGAATTATAGCACAACATTAATAAGAATTATATTGTAGCAATTATAGTTGTGAAATTCATTCCCTCAGGTGTGGGTATAAATTGCATTGTGTGGCTGCCCTGAACAGACCGCATTATGTTCCAGATATGCTACGACAGCCATCTGAGCAGCTGGTGCTGAGTTTATTTATTATTTTTAATTGCAATAACTATTAATGAAATCCTCTGAAGAAGTTAAATGTGAAACAAGAGAAATTAGAAAAGCAGAATTCCAACTGTAAAAATACAGTTGAAAAAAGAAAAGCAGGGGAGGGAAGAGCCACAGCTGATTAAAAAGAAAATATATGCACAGAGGGAGAGAGAGGGAAAGCTGAGGGAAACTTCTGTGGTGTCAGCAGGAGGTGGTGCTGTGTTTCCCCTCCCCTTTCTTCTTTCCCTTTCCCAGCTCTGCTAAATTTTATCCTGTCTGCTGAAAGACAATTTGGCTCCAAGTGCTGGAACAGCTCCCGCTATTAAAGACAGTTATGTGACACTCGCATGGCTCTCCCCTCATGTGCCCTTTCAGTGCACGGCTCTGAGCAGCTCTACCCGCCGAGGGGAAAATGCAGACAGATGCCTCACGAAATGACCTGAATTCGCAGCGAAAATCCATCCTGCAAAGCACAATGGGTTCTTAGGGGTGTTTCTGCTTCTGGTGAAACTCCACACTTGTCATCTCTTTGGACTCCCCCTTCCCCAGCATTCCCAGTCAGACTCAGCACTGAGTAACAACACGTGGCAGCTGACGGCTGCCAGCACCCAGGGCTCCTGAGCTTTGGTCAGGACAGATGTCAGGCTGTCCACATTTCTTTCCCGTGGCTCCCATCTGCACAGGGTGGTGTGCAGATGAGGACAGAGGGGTGGTTTCCCACCAGCGACAACTGTCGACATGAGCGCACGCACAGGCCCTGCAGCACATCTGGAAAACTCTGCCCTGCTGACTGTGGCTCCTCATCCCACTCCGAATGAGCAAGAGCCAAAGAAAGCATTTTTGACCTCTTAAAATATTTCTGAACTCTAGGAACAGTTAACCTAAAATGAAGTTAAGAGTTGTTATAGTTTAATTAACTAATAAAAAAATGGAGGCAAAACCACAGCTCTGCTTCTACGATTTCCTGCCGTTGATTGTATCTTGATGGAAAAAATTCCTCAAGCTGTTCCTTTCAAACCTTTTAGCTCAGTGGGGTTTTTAAAAAGCAAATGAAACAGAAAACCCTATTGTAAATACACATATGCACTCCTAGGATGACAAAATATACAATTCTAAACACTGATACCAACAATTTCTGCCTTTATAATCACCCCCCTTGGGAGCCCCCTTAAGAGCATGTGATTTCCGCCCAAATAGGATTTTGTCCTCCCGAAGAAAACATCATTTGAGACATCTCTTATGGACACCACTCCTTTTAGTGATGATAAGGAGTATGCTTTCATAAAGCAACAATCAGTGCTCTTTAAAACTTAATATGCAATACGATGTGTAGAAGAAGTGAAACACAGAACAGTGGGGAGAAGCTGCAGTCAGTACTATAATGCATTTCCTTAGGTTTTCCTAAAGGGATTAAGGGGTGCCCTTTGAATTTTTCTAGTAACTTTGTAGAGTAAGATCCAATTCTGTAAAAATGTTTGTCTATACTTCACTCAAAGGCAGTCTCAGTGAAGGAGAGAGACAGAAGAGACCGAACTGTGTGTGTAAGCACCTCTGAGATCAGACCATCCTTACAGTTTTCTTTTCACTGGTTTACCTGAACAAAAATGCAAGATTTGGTCTAGTACACTCAAAACAGTTCTTTAACCAGTATAAGCAAATGCTCCATTGTCTTAAGTTTTAAAATTCAGATGTCACTACAGATTTTACAAATACAATGAGCTTTTTCATACGAATGACCATATAAATATGTGTTTCTTCTTCCTCATAACAGTAATACTAATGGTGCTGTACGACTTCTTATGAAGCTGGAACTGCAGTCTATCACTGCTTTTATCTAACAGTGTCCTACTGCACTCAACTGCTTCTACTCTCTTAAAAAAAACCAAAAAACATTAGAAATCCCAAAATGTATTTAAAAGGGTCTTAGTATAAGGAAAATGCAAAAAAATTTACTGCCTTGAAAAAAAATCGTTAGCAATAAAAATTCAGCCTTAAAATAATTATGTTGTTTCAGTTGTTATAGGAAAACAACACCGATTTAGTCATGCTTTTAACTGATTCTGCCTCAGAATTTAATTTCCTCAGTTGTCAGTGTCTAAGAGCAGCAACCCATGTGGTGCCTCACGGACTGCGCGCAACACATCAGAGAGGGGGGAAATAAAACAAGAGGAAAAACAAAAAGCGCAACGCGCAGGTTGGCGCTGCCATTATAAACAGCCCCTGGATGAGGTATTTTAATTAAGCGGTGCAGGCTGAGCACGGTGGCTTTGCGAGGCCGTTCCCAGCCGGAGCAGGAGGCGCTGGCCCTGGGCTCCACGTCAGGTGTACAAAGGGCAACCCGAGCCGGCGCTGCCCCGGGAGCAGCCGAGGGGAAGCGCACGGCAGCGCGCTTTGATCCAGATAGACTCAGTTAATTGCTTGCCTTTTTTTAATTTTTTTTTTTTTTTTTAAAAAAAACTTGGTTGGTGTTTCGCAATTGTATCTGTAAATATTTACCTTTTTTAAAAGGAAAAAAAAAAAAAAAAAGCACCTTCGCATCTAGCCTACGGGCTGTTCCAGGGTGTGACAACTGCGTGACTCGGGGCCCCGCTGCCCTCCGGGCACTGCGCTGAGCCGCTCCTGCAGCACGCGTGCCAACGGCTCTACCCTTTCTCCTCACTCTTGGAAAGCACACTGAACGTTCCCCCCACAGCTATTCAAAGGAAGAATATCAGAATTAGGCTTCAGAAGGCTGAATAGCAAAAAAAAAACCTCCCCCAAACTGAATAGCAAAAAAAAAACCTCCCCCAAAACTCGACAACACACAGTTCTCTAAGACAAAGCATCTAAATACCTGCCTGATACAGAAGCACATGCTTTCAGCAAGGCACCGGACAAATATACAATATTATTACCATAACTAAATACTAGTTCTACCACAGCAAAAAACCTGCTCTCTCTCTCTCTCCTCTGGCAATGCTTTTTCTGAAGCTCCTTGCTAGCTCATTGCTCTTTAACATAATATCCAGTTTCATCATCTGGCTTTCATTCAGAGACCTACACAGTTCTACCTTGGCCTAACCTAAACCACTGCTTTCTTATCCAAATAACTCAGTAACATCTTCTTAATACTGCACCCGCCCTCGCATGCAATATTCCCTCAGTCCTGGCCCACAAAGCCATTTCCCCACTCCTCACTCCAATGGCCTTGCCAAAAGACTCACTTCATCTGTGCTGCCCCCAGCAGATCAAAAAATGAAACAAAACAAAGGCAAGGAAAGAATGCTAGTTTAGCTTTTTTTTCTTCCCTGCAATTTTCCATGCTGAGACAATGCCACTACTCCACCAGGCACAGCTCACACAGGATGCCATACTGGAGCCAGGTATCACATAAAATTACCCGTTGTGAGAAGCCACTGAACATACTGGGTCACAAAGAGTTCCAGCAAGTTATTTCTCTTGTAATTTTCACACTGCATTTAAACAACCCATCACAAATGAAGAGGCTGTCTATGTCACAGCCAAAAGTAAAGACATGCACAAGAAGGGATTATGATTACTGCCTGCAAGGTAAGAAGCCTTTGTTGTTTGACAAAAAGCAAAACTGACCATAAAGACTTGGTCTACACCTCTGCTGCCAGTCAGTTTTGCTATCAAAATCAGTGAGAATGTCACTTAATCCTGCAGCAAAGATCTCACCTCTTCAGTGCCCATCTACTACTTTTTCATTTTCTAGTAGATGAAGTCAGTAATTTAAAGAGCTCAGAAATGCTTTGCAGAGAGCTAATTCGTTTGACATTCTGGAATAGCCAACATCTGAGCTACACTGCTGAAAATCTGGGGCTTTATCTTTTATGTTTCTGGGGTTTATTCTGTATTCACATCACGGTAGCCAAGATAAATTCTGCCTTTTGCATGAACTGAGAATTTATTCTATCGTGAGATTTACAGAGGATTTTTCCCTGAACTTTAAATGAATCTTGGTTCTAGCAGGTGTACAGTATTTGTTGTTACATTGCTTTTCAAATCTAAAGACTTCTCTGCTGTGCCTTTAAATATCAAAAAGACAAAGCTGATTAAAACCAGCAAAAGCTGTGTGTGCCATTTTAATGAGGAGGATCTATCTTGACCTCTGAGCAAAAACATTATGAGTTCTTCCTTTCTCCTCCCATGAAGAAAAACAAGCCCAAAACATCCTTGCCAATTATTTTTGTGACCAGAGAGCATACATTTAAGTATACAATGAATAACTATGAACAAATAGCTTACTGCAGTGGGAACCAACATTGCTAGTGTCACTGAAAGTTCATGGTAATTCCAAGTATTTCTCATAAAAATTCAGCTTCACACTTTGTCCCGTGCGGGACTTGCAGTTTGTATTTCATAGAAGCAGTTTTATGAGAGCACTTCTTATGTTAAGAACTTTGCATTCCCATATACTGCGACAGTTTCCTTGATAAAAAAAGGGAATTATTAATATTATGTGAATTTTGGGTTAACACTAAAGCACATTTATGGATTTGTCAGACTTCTTCCCTCTGTGCCCATGGATGCACACAGCCTCCTCCATACTTGCAAGCAAGGGCAGTGTTCCTACAGCTGATACTCACTGCTGATCTAAAGACATAGCAAGTCATTCAAAATGAAATATTCTTCCTTTATATAAAGAACAGGAAATAAATGCTAGGGGCAATGAAATACAAACCAGTTAAATACCAGCTGCTATGCAAGTCTTTAGTCTAGAAGCTGGAGCAGGACTCTCAGCTGAGAGCAGGTATGGGTAGCACAGTGCACTGGCTCTGTGAACTCCAGCAACGAATGTCAGACACTGGATCATCCAGCCAGACTTAGGCCAGGGTCTTTGCTTGCTTGCTTGTTTTGGTGGCTGCGGGCAGAGGGGACTCAGAGGACAGAAAGCAGTTCTCAGTCTTTGTGAAAAGTCCGCTCAGATTAATTTCTTACATTTTCAAAAATACTTTTACCATTCATGTTCACAAAGATGATGCAGGCACAACTGAAGAAAACCCAGAGAAGTTTAACAGAGCACTGTGCGGTGCTACAGACACTGGCATTTTAGATAGCAAGCGCAATTCCAGTGTTGGGATTAAGCACCTAAATACAGCAAGCACTGGGTTCACCTCAGTGAAGGCTGGAGCCGTTCTCCAGCACATGGGCACAAGCACACGCAGTTGAGTTTTTGCTCTTCTCCCAGTAAATATTTCTGATGCTCATTTCTGGGCGAGGAGAGGCAATTCTGTTCTCAAAGCCAGCTGCATGCTTGGAACTTTGCTGTCACTGGCGGGAGCTGATTGAGATGGTTACGGTTTTGTCAAACGGGCGCTTGCCAGGGCTGGCAGAGGCCTCCATCCGTCTTCACAATCACAACAGAGCCATCAAAATAGCAATTATGAGTTGTTACTGCCTCGGGGGCGCAGGGCTGTCCCGCTGGCCGCTGCCAGCCCTGCACAGTGCATCCCGCAGGCTCTGTGGGCTGTGGCCGCCGCTGCCGGCCGCTCCCGCCAGGAGCAGTCCCTCATCCTGCCTTCAGCTGTCACCGCTGCCAGCATCCTCCTCTTTCCCACGACACCAGTCAGAGCAGGATTTGGCCAGAACAATGTCTTCTGGAGAAACCACCCTTCCTTTTCTCTTTTCCAGTCCTCCCCTAGCTCAGATCAAGTGTCAAGCGCTAAATAATGAGCTGTTAGAATGTATTACTGCCCAGAAGAACGAATCTTCTATTGTCTGTGGCTGGAGCAAGGCTCAGCTAATGAATAAGCACCGAGAGAATTCCAAAAATGTACCTTCTCACATAATGATGTGAACATGGATTCAAATACAAAGAACGGTATGGTTTTTATCATTATTTTTGGGCACGAGGCACTTAAAAGCACTAGAGAAAATAAGTTAGACAAAAAAAACCCCAAAATCTTTTTTGTGTTTGTTTGCATCATTTGAGGACTAGCTTTCAGAACACACTTTCAGATCTCCACTGCTATACCAAAAGAGGGAACATTTAAGCAACTAAGGTTATGGGTAGGTGTTTCTGGACATCCTCTCCCCTCTCTTGCAGTCAAATGGCAACTCTGACTTGCACAGACACAGACACAGCCTGAAAAGATCCTTCCCACAGCTGTTTTGGAGGGTGGTACTTCAAACAGGATGAACCCACACATAGTTACACATCCAGTCCATGGAGCACCCTGGTGTTTTAAATGAAATAGTAGATAGGTCAGTTCCAGCATTTCACACCAACTGCAGTTTTCATTTCAATGCTCTCAGTGTAAGCTCATACTGAATTTTAAGTGACTGAAAAGGTATCCCATTACAAGGTTTGAATTCACTTTGGAAAGCATGCTGACACTCCTACAGGTAAAACACAAACCTGAATAACATTGTATTTTGGTATAGAATTATTTTGGCTGAGCTAACCTATACGGGAAACCACCCTAAAATGTTGTAGGTTAAGCTAAAATGATAAAGGTACAAAATAAACATAAAGTTTTTTATTTAAAGTGCTACAAGTATGACATTAGTGCTATATATTCTTATTCACTGTCAGGAAAACGGAGAACTATTTACACATGAGATCTGCTCTCCATTTTGGGTTACTAGAGAAACAGCACTAACACACTCAGGTTAAAAAAAAAAGTAGCCCTCCAGAGCCAGAACTGGGGTTGGTGGAGCAGCTGGATTCAATCTAGCCTTAGGAGCAACTGTGTGCCATTTTCTTTCTTGATATATCTGTATCTTGGTACTGGTATAGCAAAGAACAGTCTTTAAAACTAAACCGCTGTAAATCCCAATCTAAAGTTTATAAATCCACTTGCACACCTATATAAGCAGATATTTTACAACTTATTGAATGTATAAATGCAAATAAAACATACATGTAATAAGATAAATAAAAAAAAAATCCCCCCACTTCCAATTACTTGTGGAACAGCAACTAATCACAAAAACATGCATGTAAAGAACTGATTCTGGAAAAAACAGTCAACTGATACCACGGCATGTGTTTTGTAGAGCAGGACTTTCTGAGAACGCTGCAGAGGTGCTAAAGCAAATTGTTATAATGTCACTGCACAATGTGCTGTTGAGGTTTTATGGTCACACTGCGCCAATAGTCTCGGGAAGTTATTTTGCATTCTTATATAAACTTTTCCCCCCAATCCTGTTTTTCACAAAAAAGGGCTTTCAATAATGTACAATCTTGTGTTTATACACAGTACAGGAAAAACATGATAAACCCAAGAACACAATCTCTACTTTAAACATATTTTAAAACTAGATTTCTACAACTTCAAGTAAACAAGAATAAGCTGTTAAACACTCACCAAAAAAGAGCATAACCTTCCTGTAATTAAATGGCAGTGTTTTACATGGCACTTTTTAAAAATCATGAAAATAAAAAAAGTAAATAAATAAATCAATCCAGCAGACCCCTCCCAACCTGAGGCTTAACCTGCAAATTAATGTAACAGTAATAAAACCTATGCCAGCTGGAATCCTTTCTTTTTCTGGCTTTGGCATGAGAAGCAAGAGCAGGTATATGTTTGAAGAAAAACAAAGTAGGACATTTTCCACCTTTAGTCACAGGATGTTAATTGAACTCTGGCAAATGTTTAAAGATATTCTCAAAATGTTCAAGAAAGAATTAAAACCAGTTGGGGCTGAGAAAAAGAAACAATCCATCCTTCCTCCCCCCTCTTCTCTCCCCTCAAACATCTGTTCCAAACTTATACTCCAAAAACCACAGCGAAGAACAGTCATAATTAATGTTATTTTGGCTTTTTAGTTGTTAGGCCTGCATTCCGAGGTTAGAAATACAAAAATACAAGTTCAGGGCACTATTACTTTACTTAAGGACTCTCCTGATGCATGTAACAGAGCAGTTTTTCTTTTCTCTTCTTTACCCCTTTTTATACAAAAAAGAGAAGAAAAAATAGAACCTGTACCAGGAAACAGTTCCATGTTGAAGATAAAGGATTACAATAAAAAGTACCTACATAAATGAACTACACTTTATGAAGCTATGAAAATACATTTGAGACATGTTTTATACATGCTTTACAGCTGTACAAAAGCTATCCAGCCACTTACAATGCAGGTCGTAAAACTTCTAATGCACACAGTCCCTACCCACCCTGACTGCCGTGCCTCTGCCTTCGCCGGCGTGCAAATCCGGCACGGATGCACCGAGCTACGGCCAGGCTCCCACCCAAGGCATTCCTACCACTGTCAGCCTGCACTGCACAAGGAGCGCTGCTGACTTCTGCAGGATCCAGCTGGGCAGGGATTGCCGAGATGCTCCTGGGCCTCCTTAGGCCCTCCTGTGTGAATGGGCTGCATCATGCATGTTACAAGCCACAGCTCAGTGCAGGGAGGACCACGGTATGGAGGAGCTGTGGAGGTGCAAGACAACTCGGTGCCTTTTCAGCAGCTTTGGCCTGAGGAAATTTCATGTTTATGAGGCCCAAGAGGGTTACAAACCCATGACCAGCAACAAGGGAGGCAATGGCTGGTTCTGCACCTCAATGGACTGAAGGGCAGGAGGATTTAATCTGTATGAAAATACACTGACCACTTCTCTCTGCCTGCTTTTGAAGCTCTGACCATCTAGATTTAGAAACACCATTAGCATGATTTGAGAGCTAGCCCTAGACTCAGAATTACTAGTAAGGGTAAAATGGCTATTGACTACTGAGCAAGAATCAAGGCTTTTTTCATTCTAACTACACAAAAAATCTACAGGAAAGATCTGTTTTTTATTAATCCTACTTTGTGCTTCTCAGAAAGAAATGTGCCCGAGCATAAGAACACATAAGAATTCAGTGGGGAGTCATGTCTCCTCTCTCATTTTTAAAGACAAAGATTCTGATAAAATAAAATGTGCACTGTGCCTGTTGTGCTGTCACAAACCTTTCTTTGAGGCTATCACTGTTTCAAACATATGTTACCAGGTGTGAGTTGTTTCAGGTGACATATCACTGGGCTGAAATCAAAGTACTTTTCAAATTGCTGTTTTCCATTGCTCCTTGGTGTCTTGTATCCTTTGACATTAGAGGCAGAAGTGCTCAGAAGTTGTGAATGGCACTGTCTGACTATACACGGAAAAACCTTACAAGAGGGAGCCTAAGCTAGCAAGGACAAAGCACCAACCTTCACCTTCAGCACGAATTAGCGTGGTGTCTTCCACCTGCCAGGCCACAAGCGCTAAAAAGACAAGAAGATCTTGTGGTTTTAGGGGTCAGCAAATGTGTCATGGTTTTTAGCTCACTTGGAAATACTCAAAAGCTACAAAGAACCCTGTTTTTCCTAAAATGTTACATAATTTTGAGGATCTTGTACTGGCAAACATCGATTCATGATAGACCATTTCCTCTGTGAAACAAACCTCTGGGTTATAAGTCATTGAGTGAGAAGTGGTATGCTAGTCCTTGCTTTTTATTACTTCTGATTTGCTTTGGCCATAATGCAAGGAAAACGCAAACATTTGCTTAAGTTTCATCATCTTCAGCACACTGAAGTGCTGCCTAAATGAGCCTGCTTTTTTTCTGCTAAACCATAACACCACTGTCAGTGTGCAGACACAGAGCAATTTTTTCAGTCCTGGAGGTACTACAGTGGTACAGATAAATCCCATTTAATGTCACAGTATAATATATATATTTATATGTACATGTGTAAGTATATATGTGCATATATATATACATATACACACAAAATTTAAATAAACACCTAAAAGCTCCATGTGGCCACTACTGTTTCTAACTTTGAGAAAAACATTTGTGTTTTCAGTTAGGAATTTTCAAGATAATTAGCAGATTACTTACAAAGCTAAATAGCAAATAAATAAATAAAAATCCTTCCACCAATTGGCCCTTGCAGTATAAACACACAAACATGAATGCCATCATTGTTACCCAGAACCGCTGAAGTAACTTTTTGACTGTCACACTATTCGTATGTTAAACCAGTTATGCCACAAGCTGTGAAAGGCAGGCATAACGTGCTTTCTACAAAATACGTATTTTTTACACATTTGGAGGAAGAAATGGGTCTGCGTGTAACGGGTGTGCTTGTACACAAAAATCCCTATCCTATTACAAATTAACACAGAGATAATCTTTACTTTTAAGCTTATTGTACATTTTTCGTTCTTGACCCTGTTAAAAATGGTTTGCCAGTGTAGACTACTACGATGGGGATTATAAAACAGTTCCTGTGCTTGGAAGTACTTTAAATCTACAAGCCATGTTTCTATTGCTGCTTTGTAGCTCAAACCCCAAAACTAGTGATGATTTTATGAGTTGCTATAGTCTAGACAACTCGGTTACTTTTCAATTAAATTGTTCCTTGGGGAGAGTACTGTGAAAATTCTCATACAATTAATTACAGGTATGTGCAATTAAAATACAATTCTACAGCACAGTAGCTTTACAATTGCTGGTGCAATTTATGTCTGTATCAAACAGGAATGCTGTGAAGGGGCTGGGAAGACGAAGTACAACATGCAGGAGATTACATGTAAAGCTACCTGTAGTGAACGAGAGGAAATAAAAGGTAGTGTTAAATTTTTGTGTGCCTCCTCCTCTGGTAAGATTCAAAATTCTACTAGAAAGCACAAAATCTGACAACTGAGTTAATCTTCCCAGAAGATATTTTTATAGCAAACTGGGCTCAACACATTTTTACTGTCAAGTTAAAGAGCCAATCAGAAATTTAACAGAATTATAATGGAAATGCACCCATAAAGCAGGAAAATGAAGAAAAACAGAAAATGCAGCAAAAAGCTGAGAGGAATCATAATTTTAAAAAATCAACATGTATTTCCCCTCACAGCAGAGCCCTATTTTTCCTTATCAGTTATCTTCATATTAGCCTTACTTTCCTCTATATACACTTAAAAATGCCCTTTTAACTTTAAAAGCAATTTAAATGGTTAGAAGCACCACTTTCAAATAATATCATTTTGTGAATGCAGTATAGGCCTTTTTGTACTTAGGTTATAAGTTAGTTTAGGATGGAGTTAAACAAAGGACTAAGCAGGGGAGGTTATCATAGTACGTGTCTTTATGAAAACTGTAGAAAAGATTAGTTCAGAAGAATCTCCGTAGTTTTGCTCCATCTTCACAAGTTTACAGGATCAGTGGGAATACCAAATCTCTGAAAAATTAAGGCACTCATGGGTCATTTCAGCTTGTCTTGCACAGCCCTGCAGAAGTACTTTGGAATCTGTACCCCAAAGCTACAGGACTATGAAAGAACTGTGGTCACGGACTTGCATCCCTGTACTCCTTGCAGCCTTAACCAACACTCCTCATTCACCTGGCCCATGTGCACTGAGAGAGGTGGACTTTGAGGGGTCCCAAACACACTGTAAAACAAACCAGATCACTTCTGTAAGGCAAACAGGGCTGGGGTTTGTGAGTCCTTATGTATTGGGTGTGGCTGAGGTAAAGCTCACAGCCCTTATGGTGCTGTGCGTTGCACTGGGAGCCGGACGGGTGTTGATAACAGAGCAGTGTTTTGGCTACGGCCGAGCAGCGCTGTCCCTCTGACATTCCTTCCCCCAGCAAAGGGGATGGGAGCGGGCGAGATCCTGGGAGGGGACACAAGCAGGCCAGCTGACCCAAATCAGCCGAAGGGATATGACATCAGCTCAGATATATANGTCAGCCGAAGGGATATTCCACACCATATGACATCAGCTCAGATATATAATCTGGGGAAGAGAGGAGGAACCGATACGTGTCCTGAAGCCCTGCTTCCCAGGAAGCGTCCGAACANTGATACGCGTGCTGAAGCCCTGCTTCCCAGGAAGCGTCCGAACATCGCTGCTGATGGGAAGTAGAGACTGATTTCTCTTTTTTAGCTCTTGCGCGTGCAGATCTCTGCTTGTTTCTTTCTTTTTGCTGTAATAAAACTGCCTTATCTCATCCTGCTGGTTTTTTCCTCCATCTTATTCTCTCCCCTGTCCCAGTGGGAAAGGGAGTGATAGAGCAACTGAGCGCGCACCTGGCACCCAGCCAGGGTCAGCCCACAACACCTTACGACTCCGGTTTTGCCTCGGAGATAAAAAAAGACACCAGCGTCTCCCTTGTAAGAGGCACAGCCATCAAAGTGGCCCAACTCCCATCCTTCCTTCTTTTAGGGTCCAGCCAAACTGCAGAGCATGTACCCAGGTAACCACACAGCTAGAGGTCAAAAAACGTGCAGGTTTAACCAAGTTAATGTTCTTGGTCTTCAGGATAATTTCAAGCTGTTTGATGTGGAGCTACAAGTTAGTCCAAGACATGATAACACTGTTGCTGTGCCTGCAATATGGAGTTATCTCTGCTCCGCAGATCCTTCCAGTCTCAGTATGTTCTGGGAATGTAATTCTTTTGGTTTGGTTTAGTCACTGAGTAACCAGTTTAATACATAGTCTTGTCTCTGTAAGGAAGCCAGGCAGTCACCTGACAGCTGACAACTACTAGGGAAAAAAAAAATCCATTTCTGAAGCACTTAGCCAAGCACAGTGCTGAGCACTTGAACATTTTTCACTCGATTACTGAAGAAGGAGCTGAATATGTACAAGTTTAAAGCCCGGCTCCCTAAAATGGGATGTGACATCTAGCTCTGAAGAAAACATCTTTTAGCTGTGGGAACAAATCCCACCTGTTGTAAGAAAACTCCTGTAGGAAATAATTGCACTTTTACTTACTGTTTTTCATCGTTACTAGAAACCTTCTATTATAGCTTTATTCCTTAAGGCAGAGACTAGAAATTACCATAGATTTCTCTTATTATTCATGCTTAGTCACGACCTCAGCCAAAAGCTCACGTTAAAATCTCATAGCATGTCTAAGCACACACATGTACTATAGTTAAGTCATACATTGATCAACTGTTTTGCACAGTGTCATTCATTATGTGTTTCATTATTTTTTACCAGAACACCCATAAAGCTCTGTTAGAATAGGTGGCTCAGACTGCTAAATGCTGGGCAGTTATATGTACATATTAGTTAGTGTGCAGGATTAATATAGGGCCCCAAACCTGCAATTAGATGGAACCATTTTGGCTCCAATAAAGAAAGTTCTCTTCCATCATCTACACAGAAATGTGAAATCCCAGCACCAGTGAAGCACCTCAGAAGGAGATATTGTCAGAGACCACAATTTGGTTTCCACAAATACTTTAACATAGATTTTATCATACCTTGCAGGCCTGATATATCAAATGTATTCAAACATTTGTTATTCTGGAGAACTGAATTTGGTCTTCATTTTGCAGAGTATGGCTTACTTATTTGCCCATAGTGTTTATCCAAGAGTGAGTCCATATATCTAATCTTTAATAAAAATACAGCATAAAAGTTCTTCAGTTTCTGAGCAGGCAATTAAACAAGTAGAAAGTTCTGAACAAGTAATGAGATGGTTCCTCAGACATCTGAAAGTGTGTTTTTTCAAGCTGCAATAGAACTTGTTTGATTCATGCTTTACTGTGCTGGACACCCCGTAAGTCAAACTCACAACAATGTAACACTCTCAGCCGACTTCTCAACAACAATTTAATACAAGAGCCCTGGGATTTGATTTCATATTTCTACTTTTCATTATTTTTTCAATAACATCTGCATGATACTACACTACTTTAACATAAAGTGTAATAATTAAATTTAAGCATTTACAGTATGCTAACACAGGTGAAGAATTTGTGAAGTGAATGGCTGAAGCTGGGTTTTTGTGACTACATAAATTCTTGAGCTTGCAACTCTGCAAGTGCCGAATACTTCGTTCCAGTCTGACAACGCACTTGTTATGTGCTCAAAGTCAGGCAGCGTTTACTTCCTTGGTATTAGGTGCTAAACATTAATCATGTGCTTAAAGCGCACGTGACCTGAATTTGTAGCACGATTTTCAAAATGCCATCAACGTGTACTTGTCTCCACTTGCTTGTCCTCCCAGGTCTAATTTCAAGCTCCCTTGAGATCTTAATCACGGAATATTTTGCAGTGCATTTCCCTTAAAAAAAACCAAGCCCACCACAAAAGAGCAGCATCTCTCTTGCTGTAGCAATATTGAGTAAATCTGCATCGCCCGAAGAGAAAGCTGTTGCAGATTATCAACTGAATAGCAGATTTAATGGTTCATAGTCTACTCTGATTCAGCCTAACATGGAGTTCAGAAATGCCACCTGCTGACAGCAGCCGAACAGATTCTGCTATAAATAGCAGTTCTGCAACAAATTCAGCTGAATTTGGCAACCTATTAATAGCATATCCATCAACACAAAGAGCTTTGAGCACCTAACTCCTCCTCCTCTAAGTCTTCAATTAATTCATGGGGGGAACACCCCTGTTATTTCACATTTCTGCTGTTCACTCTAAACTCACAAAGTAGTTCAGCTGAGCAGATCTCTTTTTCTTGCTGGATTCTGTTTAATGTGCTGTTACAGCACTCTGTGCAACAGCTGTCTGTGCCATTTGATTACTTCATTGTTGAAAGCCTGACATATGGAAACTCTACTGAAATGTTAGCTGCTTTGATACCTATGAAGAGGAATGAGCTTTTACATTACAACAATGCATTTTTTAAACAACTTAAAGTAAAAAAAAATTAAGCACACATTTAGAATCTAAACCATATTAGTTTCCAGCATGCCTGTTACTCTATTTCAGTGCCCACTTCCAAAGGCTGGTTACTATTGTGGTTTTGGTTGCTATTACCAGCAAACAATGGGTGGTTTTCTTTCAGCTTTTGCATTCTTGGAAAAGAAAAGGGAACAGATTCAAGAGGAGGCCCGTGGGATTCCTTCATGAGTTATCCATGAAGGCAAATGCTGTACAGCAGAATTACAGGAATGATCTCTCATGTCATCGAGATAACAGTACACGAGATAACAAGGTTTACTGGGGAAAGTCACTAACTGCCATACAGTATTCCACTTCTCAAAATCAAAGCTTTCACAGCAGACAGGTCCTTAGTGGACCAGAAGAAAGGTGGATCCTTACGGATCAATTTCTGAGTCCCAACTGCCTTTGGCAGGTAGAGAAAGGAGCTCCTTCGTTGTAATATGCAGACTTTCCTCCCCTGTAAATTAGTCACCTATAGAGGGAACAATGATGCTCTAAATTATTTCATCAGCAGCAAGAACTCTTGTTAACACAGAAGCAAGCTGTCATTTTTGGTCACTGTTTTGCCAGTAGCAGCATTTGAATCCTGAACAAAATCCATCTGAATCAGAGAAGAGATTAATAGTCTGAGTTGTTAGGGTCTATAAATTTTATTGAGTAAAAATTTATGTGTACCTTTTAGGAAATACTCAGTCTTAGAAGATATTCCCTAATAATGTAAATGGGACATGATTCTCTTTAATTTAGTTATCTAAACCTGAATCAAACACAAATATATTTAAAATTATTGCAAATATTTAAGAGTGCAATCACTCTAGGTATAAAAAGTACTCTTAACTACACCAGGCTCTGAAAAAAAGACACTAGGGGAAGACTGATTTTTTTCCTTTTGATTGAAAATTAATTGAATTTCACTTTCTGTTACAGAATGACATATTATATTAAGTCATGTTTCACCACTAGTATGATTTATTAGACAAAAATTGGCCCATTTCACATAGTGTGTTCTAACTGACTGAAATAGTGCAGCTTTAGGATTACTGACAAAGCTACAAAGCGATCTCGATTTCAGTTTTAGAATATGCTCTATATATCTACAAAACTACTCATTTACTGTAAATCTACTAAAGCATCATTCAGATAGCATCCTCAGATAGTAAATGTAACAATTTCTACATCAACAGCAATAATTTTATAGCCTCAGTCATATTTTTTTCAAGTCTTATAGCATTACTTTGCTGAATTTTCAGGCATATTCGAATATCACTGTTTAGATCCTAAGATTTCTTAAACGTTAAGGCAAATCCTACAAAGTATTTTTTTACTACAGATTAAAATGATTTATTACTTTCAAGTTTCAACCAGAAAGAAGAAAAAAATTTTTTGACAAGTTAGGTATTTTCTGTGGGTAGAAAACAGGGTCACTTTCATAAATACTGAGACTGGACTGGTGGAAATTTCAAGGAAGTCTGACATATTTATGAAAGGCAGAAACTTTCAAATGCAATCAATCAAAAATGACTGAAACAAATATGACTCCCCAGAAAGGCATTTATCCTAATTAATAAGACAAACCAATAGTTAGTCACCTACTCAAATGACAGCTGTAAATCAAAATGAAACCTGCCAATTCTCTCATAGGGTCAGCCTATGACCACCCAAGAAAACTGCACACTTTCATCTCCTTCCCAAGTGGAAGGACTGAGAAACAGCCACAGCTGTTCCAGGCAACCACAGCATCCTCAACACTTCGTGTCAGGACTGGCTGCCATCCACTGCCCCAAATGATCAGGCAGTAAATAGGTCTATAAACCTATTAAAACAGCATAAATGTTATAACTTGTAATCTATTAAAATTAAAAAAACAACAGGAAACGATGTCTGAGAGCCAGCTTCTTCAGAGCAAAATGTAATGCTAATTATGAGGTTTTTCAAGTACTCCACTTTTTCTTTTTTTCCTTTTTTTTTTTTTTTTTGTTTTTTTTTTTTTTCTCTTTTTTTTTTTTTTTTTTTTTTTGTTTTTTTTTTTTTTCTCTTTTTTTTTTTTTTTTTTTTTTTGTTTTTTTTTTTTTTCTCTTTTTTTTTTTTTTTTTTTTTTTGTTGTTGTTGTTTTTTTGGTTTTTTGTGCAGGGGAAGGTGGAGGGGCACAAGACTTCGGGCTGAACTACTAAAAAGCCAGTTGGTGGTATTAAAGTCTTGCTTTAGGGTTTATAAGAAGGCCAAAAATTCACTCCAGGCTGAAATTTACTATTCCAAGCCTGGAATAGTTTAAAAAAAAAAAAAAAAGCAAGAAATATAGAAGAAAATAATAAACAAACACAAAACAGTGGTTTCAGATGATTTTTGGCATCTCTTCAATGCAGAAGTGGCTTTTTTTTTCCTTTTTTTTAGTCTGAGATTCATTACTATGAATTACTTTTCTAACTAAAATTGGGAACAGCTTATTTTATTAATTAATTCCAGTAAGTGACTATCACTGAATCTCTTTTAAAGTTTTGCAGTATGTAGAGATATCATAGTTTTCAAAGGAATGTCAATGCTCTGACTTACACTCAAAAGCCAGGAAGTCAGGGGTGGAAATTTCATCTGTGAGCCACACAGATGTATGAAAACATTAAAAAAATTAACAACGTATGTTAAGGATGCAATGCCAGCCCCATTTTTATCCATAACTAGACTTCATTAGTTTTGTGGGTTTAAAATTGACATTAAAAAAAAAAAAGCAGCATAAGTTTTTGTGACTTAATTGACTGCTCCTTAAATAAAGAGATATTTCAGTGTTTGCACACTGTTAACATCTTTCCAAAATAAGCTGTGTGCTGGTGCTACTTTGCTCTATTTCCCTATCACCCTAAGGAGCCTTTATTCCTGATGGAAGCCATTTCTTTTGCTAAATCCTGCCTGTGAACTGTAACAAGACCATTTAAGCCCTACTAAACAAAGTCTCCCGGGAGACACTATTTAAAAAAAAAAAAATGGAGCAAATTTTTAAAGTGAACTTTCTGCAATCATTAGAGGGTGCAGGTCTTAAGAAGAAGAAAAAACTTGTTATAGGAGAGGGAACAAAAAGCCAAATGTAAGCAGAGACCATATGCCAGCCACCCTGAGGGAACAGAGGGGAGGTATAGAAAATTAACTACTGCATTTCTACTTCCCACCAAAACCACAAACGGGCCATTTCAGGGGACTAACACATACAGAGTCTGAGGATAAATACATGTCTACCTCATTACCTGAGAAGAGCCTTAAAGAGCACACTACTTTGCGGAATATTTCTGCTTCTCTATGAATAATCTCATTTAGCAAGAAGGAGGAGGGGCTTACACGTGCACACGCAACATTCACAGCATCGATGTGTGTCAGGCTGGAAGCTGCTCAGCTCTGTCTGAGAACGAGGCCCCATAGGCTTCTGGCACAGATTTTTACTGTAAAACTTAACAAACATTCTCTGCAGCCAAAACACCTTGAACCGCTTCTTATCAGGTTTCACAAGCTAAGTGGGTTTGAGTCTCGTCAATACATAGATGAGAGATCATTATATGAAATTGCACTTTGCTGGAAATTTATAGCAGTAGCTTAAAACCATCAGGAAGCGGTGAGACATCACTGTGAGGACATGCACACACGTGACTGGGATCCAGGCAGCCCCTGGCTTCACCCAAGGCAAGACTAACACACCTGGGAAAGCCAAGATGAGCAGCATACCAAAAGGGAGGACAGTACATGGAAAAGGGGACTCAAAAGATTAGTGTGGTTTTCGCTTTCTACATTGAACAAGAATGAGAAAAAGCCACATGTGACAGACACTCTCTGCTGAGGAACGTGTATTTGTATGCCACCTCACCAGCCTGTAGGACACGATTCCTCTCTGGCATCTGAAGTGGCACCACCTTGTGCAGTGACAGTAATGCCAGGCACACTGCTGAGCCCTCACAAACTATCCAACAACTGAGACAGGAGATAATAAAAGGGAAACAGCCATTCTGAAAATTTCATGAACCGAGTTGGGTCAAATCAATCCCATTTTATTTTTGACACAGTATAGGTCTAAAGGAGGATGAGGACAAGGATTATATTTGGATTATAACAAATAAAGGACATAAGGCAACCTGAGGGAAAACAGCCTCTTGGTTTTCTCAAGCTACCACAACATACACCTTTACCTGCATTCAAAGACGAATTAACAAGAGTTTTCTCGGAGTACAAATCAAACAGGACTGCATGGAAGGAATACAGCAATACTGTTCATTCTCACTGGATGCAGTGGAGGGTATGCCTGTAGGGCTTGAAAGCTGTGCATGCACTGTGAGGCTGAAATGTAGGACAATTTACATACTCTAAATTGTTTCCCTGAAACAGATCTTGCCTAACTACCCTTGGTTACATCACCTTGCTAGTCAGCTGCCATATATACTGCACTTGAGGGAAAAAGATTTGCATTGGCCAATAAAAGACATGTGAGCTGCATATCTAAAATGGGTCTGCAACCCCTACTGGGATGCCTCTCCAGGCAGTGCACCCACAGAAAGAGAAACTCATGCCGTGGCATGACTCTGAGCAACTCACCTAAGTTAGAAAAAATCCTGCACCAAGTAAACACTGGGAAAAAACCTGTACTTATCAGAAAAATCTCAATGCTTACTTTAGGTCCACAAAAACTTTTAAGATGAGAAAAATGGAAATTCTGGGCTGAGGCTGCTGAAATGCAATGCAGTTAGTAGTAAATTTTTAAAGAAGTCTTACAGAAAGAATGTATGTTTTTTGCTACTAGGATGTTACAAACCCTAGCTTTGGAACAGGGGTCCAAAAGGGAACTTGGAACAGAGGGTGCAGAAAGTGGAAGCCAGTATTATTTATAACTTGGCAGGCAGGACTTGCAGAATGCAGCCATAACAAGCTGATTCTCTTAACTGCAGGTAAAACAACATTCTGACTAACTTAAAAAGTTTGGAAAATATATAAATAATAAAAGTATTTTGGTAGACAGATTTCTTTTTTTTCTTTAGTATTTGATGGAACATGTTTCAAAGAGTACATAACTAGCCAATACTCCCGACAGATGTGCAAACTTATACTACCTGACCACATCATGAATTAGCCTTCTCAGGAGGAGCTGTACAAAAAGCAAACAAAAGAAAGAACAAACTCCTTGCCATCTGTAGGATGTCAAGGAAATGAATCAGTTTGTTTCAAACAGGAGATGATTAAGAAAAATCTAAAATTTTCTGAATTACATTAGGACTTTATCATTTAGTTTTTCTCAGCATGCTTCCTTTTTTCATCACCAGGGACATACTGAACAACCACTTCGTTTTACAGCTTGCAGACAGAACATCACAAGGCCTGCTACACTTTTCCATTTAATCATTAATATTAAGACATGAAATAGCCTATATAAGAAACATGTGGTGTAACAGTTTTTCAAGGCAATGATGATCATGTGATTTCCTGCTAAGGAGAATATATTGAACCTATTTATTACAGAATAGAATAACCCTATTACATGCATTTAGCTTTTTAGAAGAAAATACTGGTATTTAGTCTGAAGTGTACCAGAATTATCTGACAAGATCTCTAGCTAAAGTAAATCAGACTGACTTAAGCCAAGAGATCTGGTTCAGCACAGCAAGCAATTTTCAGTTACTCTGATCAGCGCAAAAATATTCCCAGGACTTTTATGCCTGGGAAAACCTTGGAATATTTATACCTTGGAATATTAACTTTTGAAGAAAATATAGATCACTTTTTTAATTTAGTTCTTTTCCTGAACATAGTTTCCTATTGTAGTCATTTCTACATGGTGACAGCAGCAGAACATTCCTCCCTGTCCACTTATTTATCTATGAATTCCACTTTCCCCCCCCACCAAAAGAAAAAAAAAAAGGGAGGGCAGGGGGAGATACTGAGACCACTTTTTAACTTTTTTTAATCTTTAACTGATACTGTACCATATGCAGAGCTCTCCTACTGATACATAAGGGGTCTTTTGCACATTTGGCATTTCTGGTAAGGTTAGTTTCTTCACGTAATAGCCTCAGCTGCAGCTTTTAAAGTTAGTGTCCTACTCTGCTTTAGCAAAAAATTTGGAAACAAATGCTCAAACACATTTTAGGGACTGCAAACCAAATGTAAAATAGCCCAAAGCTTTTCTGTTTTATTTTTTGGGGCACTTCTTCCCAATGCATCAGTATGTCTCCTGTTATCCAAATGCCACGTAGCAAAACTGCTCCCTTTATTTGGGATGAATCAAAGAGTAGGTGCTTACCTGTAGGAGTACTGCTGCGAAATGAAGAGGAGGGAGTGATTGGAGGGGTGACTGGAGGAGTAAGGCTTCCACTGCTGTGGCGAGGTGGAGTAGATACATTCCCACGGGACACCGTGCTTGACAAAGTCAACGAGAGTTTCGGCTGAATCTTCTTCTTCAAAGACTCCTGCTCACGTCGAGCTGCATCAGTCATAAATCTAGAACAAGGACAATCACAAGGATGAGAGCTTTGAACCACTGTCCACCAGCAAGCTTTAGGTAAAGCTGTTTTGCCCTCAGTGACCCAATGGAGTTTCAAACTCAGCCATAACAAGTTCCTCTGCAACACACAAATTTAAACAATACAAACTTCTCCATCAACAACTTTATGTGTTCAAGATCTGGGCCATTTCCTTCTGATTTCAATAAAACTTACATTAGATACTTGCATCATGTGCACACACACAAGTTTTTTAAACTCCAACCAGCATTACAAACAATAATGATTGTACTCAGTCCTTTACAGTAACTACTGTACTGAATCATTCATTTCAATCATTCTGTGAAAAAGTAGCTGAGAAAAATGTTAGCAGCAAATGACCTTCAATCTGAAGGTCAAAGGAGCAGAATTAATTACTTTGTGTAGATATATAATTTTCAATAGGATAATCACATCCATTTACTAAAGGTTTTAGACAACGCTGCCTGGCATAAAAGATGTCTAATTAAATTGCAATTCCTCAAACTGGAGCTCCCAACTCTTGAAAACTGAAAGAGGTCTCTCTGTAGAGCTCTGTACAGGCTGCTGCAGGCCTAATGCAATTCAAGGTTCATCTCTGTGGGGTGTTGAGAGGGAATCCCAGCAGCATGACGCAAGGTCTGCACCAGTAGCGCTGTAATTCCAGCAGTGCAACTTTTTGCATGGGGTATCTCATCTGGAATAAAAAGAGCTTTTTTCACTTTTATTCTGATTCCTTTCAAAAAGGAACAACTGAACTAAAAAAGACCACTTTTATTCCAAGTACATGCAAAGAGTTACACCAGAAGACCTGATGCTGCTTTGTGCTGACATTCAAAGCATTGCTGCTGGCACCTGTATTAACTCTCACTTGAAAGGGCTCCATGACTTAGCACTCGAGAGACATTTTAATCCTTTGTCTTTCCCCTCCACTGCATATGGATATACATTAAAAATTACGGATATCTGGAAGGATTCCTAAGACAGGCTAAAGTAAATCACCTTGTCAGTGCAGCCCTCTGTCCTTGAGGCTGAAGTACAAACTACACCTGCCAGTGAATAAAAAAAATACGCACTAGCAGACGATACAGAATAAGAAGTTAAGTTACACACAAGCATTTGTCTGACTATAGTCTCAGAACACTATGGTACCAATTTTAGGTACCATTAGAGCAATAAAGATGTATCCTGTCTGTCCATACCATGAAGGCATTAATAAGTGGATCTTTGCCATGATAAGTAACATCACCACACAGACATTAATAAACAGGTATGTGACACAACATCTTATCTTCTTTGAACTGAGACAACAATACATCATGTCAAGCCCAGATATGGCATTTTTATGAAGTTAATATTTTAAATGCAGATATCCATAGTAACAGTTGAGTGTTAAATTTCTCTTCCTCAAACAAGGGTGCAGATGATATTGACAAAAGAGTCCTCAAATGGAAGCCTGAATTTCATTCAAGAAAATAAAAGGATCTTTATTAATAAAGTGGGCATTCAGTACACATTTTCTCTCCTCTAACTAGGAAATGTCTAATTCACTATTTTTGCCATTTGTACTATGATGTATGTTTGCTTCTGGATGGGAAGCCTTATTCCTTAAGAAAATGTTATGGTAACATTATAAATCCTTGAAAACTTGGAAGATAACTTCAGCTGTGCAATATTAAAAACAGCAGCATGAAAGTTGCTCTTTAGTAAACTCAGCCACAAATAACAATGTTAAAATAATACTGAGTTATAACCACTCTGGTTGAAGTCCATAAAAATCAGGAAAATGTGAACTTATAACTGAAACTTCTCCCTGTCCTCTTAACTCATTCCCATTTGGGCTAAGCATGTAAAGTATATTCCAAAATGTCATTTGTTGTCTACACTGTGAACCTGAGAGAAATGGAAGGCAGAGTCTGTTGAGAAGTTCAGTTTCCAATATGTCATGTATGGAATTAACCTTTTCAGATCCAAATAGTCCCATACATGTTTGCTGAAGCACTGGCAGTGCTGTGGTTTTGAAAAGGAAACTTGTCTAAATGGTTTAAAAGAAAACATTTTTCAGTATTTTAACTGAAATGCAGTATTATACATGTGTGACTATGGCAGTGTTCTTCAAAGCTTAAAATACAATCATTTTAATGATGGATATAGAATGACATTTCCAACTAAGTCTTTAATTTTCGTGTTAGAAGTACATTATGGTTGCAATATCAAGTGTTCACGAATGAAACATGCTGGAATTAGGTTTGGATACTGGTCCCTAAATTACATGACTGAATACAATTTTCCCTGCCTTATTTAAATGCACAAGATATCTGGGAAATGGGAAATGGACTGTAATTAAAACAGGCTGCTGTAAGACCACTTAGGTTAAATCCCATCTTCTAGTGGTGATAGTCTGTCTCACCATCTTCATATCCATCTCCTTGCTGAGCAAAGCTACCTCTGCTATTTTCCAATTATTATCTACATAACCCTGCCCCTCTAGTTCCACCCCTGTGCAGATTTCAGTCACCTTCCCTGTTGCATACAATTTTGTTTACACCTCATAAGCCTCTCTCCCTCAAACCAATACATCACATAGGTGCAGTGAAACAAGGAGGATCATTCAGCTCCCAGCCACTCATTGAGCCTGTTTTGAAAAGTGTAAGGTTTGTGTGCTTTCTTGCCAACGGTTCATAACATCAGGCAGGAGTGAACTCTTCTAAAGAAACCTCTTCTACACCCCTTTTTTCTTTCCTTACCCTTTCGACCTTCCTAATTAATAACTCCCTGCTCCAAAACACGTAGGTGCAGTGATTTCTGAATCAAGTGCTTGCAGCAGCTTTAATAAACACGAGCAAAATATAGTTTTCCCCCCTCTTCTCATTCCCTGGAATGGTTCAAGTATTTTTATTGAAACTTTCCCAAGAAATTCAGCCTGAAGGAGACACCCAGCATGGAAAATTTCAGCCCAAACAGATGAATGCTGGCAACATAAGCAACTGAAACAGTCTTATAATGGAAAGTGTTGCACAACCTTTCATATAGGTGGTACAATACAAACAGCATTAGCTCTTGTTACCAACACAAAAAGTCACAAAAAAGCAGAGGCTGTGCTCAAATTAAAAAAAGCTTTTCAAATCAAACCTTTTTCAGTATTTCTAAGACTTGTCACCCCCACAAGCTTTGGAGTCAAGAATGAACAGAACGCACTCTTAGAAATTTCCTTGTGCTATTAGCATGCGCTGCTTCACGATCGTGCCCCAGTGTGACTCACATGATGATGTCAGAGTTAGTTTATCATAAAACCTACGCTACACACAATGCTAAGACAGTTTAAAGAGCTCTGGACTCATACACCCAGACTGAGGGTAAGGGTTATAAAAATGAGCTGCAGGTAAACTGAAAGGGAAAAAAAGAACCCAGGTTGCTCTCCAGAACGTATATTCTTAATAGTTCTCATTAGGGCATGACGTATTCTTTCCTCCTCTTCCTCACTGCTAAATCTTGCTGATGCAGGAAGTCAACCCTGCTTGGGCCAGCTCTGTTTCCATGTCACAGACATTCAGACTGACAGTGAAGAAGGTGCATCACATTTACCTGGTTGGATTTGAATATTAATTTGTTACATTTAGTTTCTTCATGATCTAGTTTTTAAAATATATACCAATAGAGGACATGTCACAATCACAAGCCTACTGTTCTCCAGTTACTGCGTGCACAGGCAAGAGAAGGGAGGGGGATTATTCTTAGCGTGCATAGCAAGCAGATTACACCACACCAAGACTCAACCCCAGGATTGCTCCACAACACTGTCCAGCTGCACACAAGCTTAAAAAAAATGTACAGCACTACCTGACTGTAACAAATATACCCTGTCCTGTGCCTTACCACTGACAACTAGTACTAGCCCACAACGGGGAAAGATAGCAGAACAGAGTTAGTTCTGACCTTTTTCATTATCAGATAATTATGGAAAAACATTGATAATAGCATTCAGGTCATATTCATGTTTGCCTAATTTGGCTAACCTGCCCTGGGAAAGCCTGTCACCTTTACCAGAACATGAGAATGTGCTGAGCTTCCATCACGTCTGTTTCAGCAGACTGCTCCTTAGCCCAACACTTGCTCAACTTCAAGATTGACTGTAAAGAGGAGAAAAAATCCATGGTGCTCTATTGCAGATTTGTGCTGCCTTCTGGTAGTATTATATTTACATAAAAAGTAGTCAGACTTACTTGACAGATGGGGCACACACTAGCTTGCTACCTACTCAATTACATACATACATATATGAAAGCCACACATTAATTCTCTTGCTACTCTTTACACCATCAGACCAAGGTGCCTGCTGTATCTGTGTTTTTCCCCTCAGTCTTTTCCCACTTTTGCCTCAAGATGTTTATGCTATTCTTTGTCCATGCTGTACCAAGAGAAATAATGAGGTGGGGATGGTAATTTTAGCTTTCAGTCTTCCTCATCACATTAGCAGTGTTTAGGAAAAAAAAAAAAAAAAGGCTAGGATGGAAAGTACGTCTAGTTGTACAGTATTTTAAAACTCCAGGAGATCTCTATTTTGAAGAGGGATTAGGAGAATCCACTTCTAAAGGGATGACCCCACTTCAGTAGCATGGGACTCAGTGGACTCCTCAAGTCAGGAGCTGTCCTCCATACTTTTTGCTTTGTCTTTTCTTGTAAAAGCAGCAAAGTGGTTTGATTTAACCAATGCCAGAAGGAAGAGACAATTGTTAAGCTGAGCTGCTATTGGGTTAAGGAGAAGTCTGGTGAAATCTAAATGGTGGGAGTACAGCAGTACTTTTTCACAGACAGGTTCACGGACTTGGGCTGTCTTGTGTCCTGGAAAGGATGAAAGGCTTTTCTCAGTTGAACTTGAACAACACTGGGCCAAAACAGTCAATATCCCCAGTAATGTCTTCCCACACTGTTTATGTGATAATGAGGAAAGAAATATATGAGCAAGTTTTAGACCATCCATGAACTCAAATAATTTGATGAACATCCTTGAGCACTTGGGCATACCATTCTTTGTAGTGTGGGGAAAACAGAAGTATTCTGCAGCTCTTTACAGACTTTCTGCTTCACAGAAGCTAGCAACACATTTTTTTCTTTAGAGATCTTTCATTATAGTTTTAGAAAAACCCTAAAAAGAAACATCAGTGTGAAAAAGCCCCATTAAAACCATGCATAATCCCCCACATGCCTTCACACTATTCAGATTACAGAGTATTTGCATAGTGCTAAAGCATATGATTCATACAAAATCCCCTTTGGATTGTCTTGCTTTTTTTCTAATGTCACAAAACCCGTAACAAGTGGGGAAGAAACAGCCCAAAATAATAATCCCCTCCCAATTCTCTCAAACCTGTATTGGATTTCACAACAGGCACTAACCAGATCAAACAGATCATTAAAGGGCATTTCTAAGGTTCTGGAAAGAACTCTTCCAGCCCAGTATTTATGGCAGAAACACCACACATCTGTGTTGGACTTCAGCATGCTCATTCACTGAGATCAGGTCTTAAAAGGGAATTCAGTGTTCATTCTCAGTGCCAGTTGTGTTCAGACTCATCTATTGAAAGCTTTTCCTATGTCCTAAATAAGGATTATTTATGACAAACTGGTGAGTATCTTAGACAGATAGGACAGAATCAGATTTCTTTTCATTATTAGCCTTAGGGCTAATTCATTGCTGGTACAATTCTTTCATTTCCATTATTCAACCAGTTCTCTCAAGTTGTAAAACTCTTACTACGGAATCAGCTATAGAGTAACACATACTTTTCTGACTATTTGCTTCTTGTGCCAGTGCAGTAGAGATTATTAGACTGCACATGCACCTTAAAAATTTAAATTGCATTTCTGCCTCATCACTGAAAGACTCAAACACAACATGCAGTCACACTCATTGCTGTCAGTAGACTCAATGCTGCAACCTTAGGAAATCTGCTAAATATGAGCAAGAGTTCAGTGGGGTTACTTTAGTTGTCTGCTCTTCACACATTCTTAAAAGATACAATAAGACACAATAAAATATTCACCAAGGAGATATTTTGTGCTTCTAGCATGGAAAATTGATTCAGAAGATTGAGTAATTTCATATCTAAATGTGTAAGTGGAGCTAATGGACAGTGATATGCCAAATAATCTACTACCACTCAAACAGAATAAAAATAAGCCATCCCAAACCAGATAATCGCCTACAGTAAAGCATGTGTTTACTCATTGTTAATCAATACAAGGCAGTGTTAAAAACAATGGAAAGAAATATAGTATCTCTCTTGATTTTGGGAATACACAAAAACATCAGTGTGAATTACACTTCATTATTTGATTAACAGAAATACCAAACACTGAACACAAGCCCTAGCTTTCCATTTTATAATTATTTACTATATTGCATGTAATATATTAAATGCTTATGATATTAAACACATAAATTTTAATATTTTCTCATTGGAAAGGAGCTCTTTTTCATCTTCTTTTTTTTCTTTCTTTATTCTGCTTTCTTTTTCTTCTGTTTTATTCTACTTACACTTATTTTCCTATATCTACTTTTCAAGAAGCACAAAAATAATATTTAATTTACAATTAAAACCAAACAAACATAAATCAGTGTTGCAGGTTCAGCCCATCACAAAAATAGCTGTTTAATTAAAATTCAATGTAGGAAAAAAATTTTAATTTTTTTTTAGTTTTTTAAATGACACAATACTTTTGCCTTTTCTTTCTTGAATTTAGGTAATACAGCAAATGAAAAATTGAGGGCTGCATTTTATTTTATATTCTTTTTAAATTGTCAAAAAAAATGCACACTGGATAGATAACATTAGAACAGTAACAATCAGGGTAGATGCAGTCTTATTTTAGATATTTCATTCATATAAAAATTCGTTACTTATTCCCTTGACTGATGACAGGGACTCAAGGAGAAGCCCATGCTGTCTTTCTGAAGTTGTTAAAATAAACAAATGACATTTCAGTGTTTAAAAAGAACAAAGTTAGAGCTCACCAAAATTCAAGAGAGCAACAGTAATTTCCAAAACATTAGAAATATACTGCTAGTTTTCTTCCTTTCCCCTGCCAGCCCCTCCCCAGTTTTTTCCACCCTATCTTGAAGTAAATGAGTGAGTTTCAGAAAGGAGCTATAACTTAGGTACCTCTTCAAAAATCTGTGATCTCCATGGAGTGAGAGGCAATGATTGAGCAGAAGAGATACTTGAAGGAGGTGGTTATCAGGAAGGTAGCAAACACTTGATACTGTTTGGTGCGATATTTTCACCTCTTCTACAAATGCAGAAGAGTTTAAAAAGTCATGATAACCCTCACATCTGATGAAAATGCTCACTATGCTGTGTTCTGCCTCGACATCAACTTATTTCTTACCAAACTCCTTCCAGAGTTTAGCCATTGGTGAAAAGGAGCACTTGGATGGTGTAAACCACTTGCAGACTTTCTTGCAGTTGGGACAGATTTTTAAGATGCTGCAGCAAACCCCTGCCTTTAGCGTAGCGTAGTGCTTCTCATTTCAGAAATCCTCCTCCCCGCACTCACAGAGTGGCTTATTGGGACATACATCAGCCTTGGCTTTGCTTGCAGCACTAATGAACAAACCAGCCTCGCCTGCTGCTAACAACAGATACTTTATGCATTATTGCCTAATCAATCGTTGAATAGAACGTCATGAATCCTCACATTTCAGTTCATGCCCTTGTTAATATACAGGAATAATGTAATGTCACACAGCCATAAAATGTTACAGAGACCGAAATGAGAATCTTAGCAGGCATAAGTAATGTGACATGAAAAGCAACTTCTTCATTTAAAGTATTTTTTAAACCACATAATTTAAAAAATGCACCCGGACAGTTTTTAAATTTACATCAGAGAAACAAAACCCCCATTTTATTTTTCTTAGTATGACTGAAGATGATCTCAGATGAAAGAATACTGATAGCATCTTTTCAGTAATATTTTAACTTAACCTATCAGTTACTAAATTTATATATTTTAAATACTGTTATTTCACATTTTACAACTTGCTAGACTACTCTAAGCTTTCACATAAATGAAATACAAAATTCTTGAAAGCACAGTAAAAATTTAACTTTTACTTTAGTGAAAGTACAGGGGTAATAAATTGTGTTTGCCTTCTTATTTGTAGAAATTATAAACTTTAATAAATTACTAATGTCTTTGGACAAAATGGAATTAAGCTGCTCATAGAATAAAAAATAAAGAGTCTATATGTCCTAAATTTGACTGGAATCTCAGAACAGTTCTTATGTGGGACTAAGTAGCGTATCAGCCCAGCTCTGGCTCTCGGCACAGGCTCCAGTATTGTCAAATTGCCTAGCTCCAGTAGCATGTTTTATGTTCAGATGTGCTTAACCTAAAATACCGTATTTTTTTCCATTACTGGTCCACCCTCCTTCCTTCTTGAAGAGCTTATTGTAACTATTTATGTAAAAACGATTTCTTTCAGTCAGCCCTACAGAGAAGTAGATCTGTGTACACGACACACACTTTTACTGTCGGACTCGGTTTCGTTTTATTGATGCCTCAAGGACTTTTAGCTTTAAGAAGCAGGAAGCTGAAATGTCAGATATTTTATTCTTGTAATGTTCCATTTATGTCCGGCTATTCTTGTGTCATTCTGTATTGAGTTCTCCTGAGAATTCAAGTCAACACCCAAAGACAGATTCATCATGCAAGCAGTTAAAAAATAGATATTATCACAAAGCATTGCTTATAAACTCTAAGGATGTCTAATATCAATCTGCATAAATAAACCAATCTTCAGCATTTTACAGAGCATTAGTCAAACACATTAACCAACATATTTTTCAGTCTTTCAGAAATGTATCGCATATACAATGTCTGCCCTGGCTTCTCCAGGCTGTAAGCAATCCAGAATACCCATTCAACAAAAATATGGCAAAAAGAAACTGCTCGTAAGCTGCATAATAATTAATTCTTAAAACCTATAGATGCTGTTTTTCTTTCAAAAACAAACACCGCAAAGTCACTCACAATGCCTTTACTGTTTGATTTTATTTTTAAAGAAACTACCTCCATTTGTGAAAACACTGATACACAACATGATTCTCCAGCTGAGAAAGAGCATTCTGCTCAAAGATGTTCTCCCAAGCTTAAAATGTAAGTGAAGATTTAGATTGAGAAGCATTTTTTGAAACTGATTTATGAATCTGTATTCAGAGGACTGGGTGGGGTAAAGCTTATAATGGAAAATTGCAGCAATCTTAACATTAGGAATGTGAAATGTCTGGTCTTAATAAACCAAGTTTTCAGGCATCGTGAGTTGTTTGAAAGGGCGATAGCAACTTACAAACAATTCAGCACCACTAAAATGGCAAATTGAGCATTCCCAATTCTTCAGACTCTGCTGCAATGAGTCACACGTCTATAAAATAGCCGACACGAAAGATTCCTCCTTGAAGGTAACAAAGTTCAGGTGAAGATAAGACAAGGAAAAGTGGAGAAGGAAGAAGATAACCATCACATGTGTGTTTGCTCTTTCATAAAAACAGAATAATGAACTCTCATTTCTGTAATTATGTGCTATTTTTAAAATATGTACTTTTCTACACTTTAAGCTGATTTGACTGACAAAGCTAACAGTTTATTATGTAATCACTGTTTTAGCAGCTTGAGGAGGGGGAAGCACCTAAGAACTAAGAATAACTCCTGAAGTCCCATTATTCAGCTGTGAGGTATAAAAGCAGAACACTGATTTGCATTTTGAAATTTGGTCCCTGTTAGTCCCATGGTGTGCTATTGCACCAGACCCAGGCATATATGGGAATGCAGCAAATCCCCCAGTTTTGCTCAGTCTAACAGGAAACCATTCCCTCGCATCCCTCACTGGCAGCCACCCTCCCACCTCCAGCTCGAGTGATCTGATGAAACCAGTGAAACCCTGCTAGGATGCGGAAGAAAAGGACTGACATCTGAATAACTAACAATGCACTGCCTCTCAGGCAGACAGCAGGGAAGTTCCTTCAGCCCTGTTTGATCTGCTTCGCTGGCATTATTGCAGAAAGCCGGGTTTTCATTAGGTAAGAAAAAAAAAAACCAACAACCCCGAAGTTCTGATGCAGCCTAAGTGAGGTTACAAACGCACCCTAACACAATGAACGAAGAGAAAATAGATGGTGTAATACAGAAAGGCCCAAGACTTGCAAGTGGAAAAAAGTATAAATTACTATTTTAATTAATTTCCTAATGTAAAACACAGCTGTAGTAATGTTGGCAAATATCACCTGCCTGTTTTAAGTTTGTTAAATGAAATCATGCTCTTTAATTGGGTCTTAATGTACAAAAGTATGTTTTATTTACTTTTTATTACAATATCAGTATTTTAACTTTCAGTTTGCTTTTGCAAAAGCTTTATAAATTACTTGAATCACTTAAATCTGAATACTATAATCTGCAGTTACAATGTACCAGTTTGAGTTTCAACAATTAAATGCCTTTTTTGTGGACTCCCGCTGCTATGTGAACTAGCTGTAGGCTATTAAAATAATGAGTCCGGACTGAGTCATCTGATCTCAGCCTTGGTGCAAAGCCTGAGGAAAAGGACTTAGCCCACAATTCCTAGTCTGTTTACCAGACTAAGACCAGACTGTTGGAAGCGTTACCCCAGCGTTCCAAACCCCCCACCCCCCCGCCCCGCACATGGCCGGGGGAAACGCGGTGTCACAGAGCCCTCTGCAGGCAGCGGCCACCGCCCGCACCACCTCACATCCCCAGTCCGTCCCGCTGCCCCGCATCACCTCCCATCCCCATCACCGACCATCCCTCATCCATGCCCGCTGCCCCGCATCAGCGCCCATCCCCATCGCCGACCATCCCTCATCCCATCCCGCTGCCCTGCATCACCGCCCATCCCCATCACCGACCATCCCTCATCCATGCCCGCTGCCCCGCATCACCTCCCATCCCCATCACCGTCCGTCTCTCATCCCATCCCGCTGCCCTGCATCACTGCCCATCCCCATCACCAACCATCCCTCATCCATCCCCGCTGCCCTGCATCACCGCCCATCCCCATCACAGCTACGCGTCCTGCCCTACCACCCCAAAACAAGTTGCCTACATACTCGCCCCTTTATTAAGCATGGCCCCTTCCAGAAGGGCCCAGAAAGGCCTGTAGGCCAAGGCCAGGTGGGAAAGTACTCATCACAGGATGGCAGAAAACCTGTGCCAACAGCATCTGTGAAGTTAGGGTGCCCTGGAGATCCCACTTTGAAAATGTGTGGGTTTATGATGCCAGGTGACACAAGGGAAGGGAACTCAGTGGACTAGATAGGTCTCCTCAGCTTGCATGCCACAAAAATACCACAGATTTGGCCACACCAAGGATGCTTTAGACAATTTGGCCTCATGAAACTCCATAAATGTGAAACTCTCTGTCAGTGACAGTAATGAGGAACAAAACCTAAAGTCTTCCCCTGCTTCACAGAATGGATGAGGTTGGAAGGGATCAGCTGGTCCAATCTCCCTGCTTAAGCAGGGTCATCCTACAGCACACAGCACAGGATGGTGTCCACACAGTTCTTGGATATCTCCAGTAAGGGAGACTCCACAACCTGGCAGCCTCCCTGGCCAATCTGTTCCAGTGCTCAGTCACTCATACAGTAAAGTTATTCCTCATATTCAGGTGGCATTTCCTGCACATCACTTTCTGCTCATTGCCTCTTGTCCAAACCCTCCACCTTCAGAGAAACACCACCTGCAGCACCTGGCACAAAGGGAACAGGAAAACCATCTGACCTCTCACACCCTCCAGAGGAATCCAAAAGCACCGTCATTCACTTTTCAACAACACAAAATGCATCTTCCTACAATGTCAGTGTATAAAATACAGAAACACATGGCCTGTGCACATGGTGCTGTCTGAAGCAATACCTAGCTCAGCTCAAACTCCAGCTGGTATCCAGGGACTGCTGTAATCTGCACTAGTTTTAAGTTGGTTTGTGTGCCAAAACATGTAATTTATCTACCTCCTTGATCTTTCTGCAGTTTTCGATGCTGTATGAATAGGTGAAGGGAAAATAATTAAATGGAGAACTTTCTCCAATGAATCTCCACAGCTTTTTTAGTAATTTACCATCATCATTTCCACTTACCACTCTGGAAAACATCTGACCTCTACCTTTTATGCTTTTATTCTTTATACTTCAATCATGTTTACATGTACCATCAATCCATACTAGAATTTCTGCCTTGTTCTCCAACAACTTTGTTACAGCCAAGTGACACGCATATTCTCTGCATTACCAGTGTCATTCCACCACTCCTTTTGACTGTGGGTCCTTCTGATCTCAGCCCTCTCTGTTTCATACCTCTCCAATTTAGGTCTTCTGCCCTGATTAAGAATCCATATCCTGAACTTAATCCTTTTATTGCTGCTTGTACATGTGTTCATCTATGCCTATATACACACACACACAAGATTCATGGATACTCATATACACATATATCTATTACATGCATACATACGAATTAAATATATGTTTGTATATTAAATATGTATGTGTATTCGTTTTCATTTTAACAGCCAAGTGAAAGCAGTTCTTTTGCGGGCCAAAATAAATAAATAATGAATTTTAAAAAATGTGTGGCCAAGATAATAGGACTTTCGGAGAGCTGTTACTCAGGCAGCACATACCTAAACAGGATTCAGCACACACAATAGAATTAGCAATTTGTGTGATTCCTAATGGTTCTCTAAGGTAAGCCCTGAGGAAAGAATCTGTTTTGAGAAGAGGACCACAGCACTTATATAAAGACAGAAAATGTTCTAACCGGTCCTGTAATTTTCAATCTTTGAAACATTGTTTAAACTCTAGACAAGTTTGCAAATACACCTTGAGAAAATCTTAAAAGCTCAAACCCCAGAAAGTAAGACTAGAGAAATGTAACTATTAATCAAGATTTGAAATAACCATAATAAAGTGTGGTAGTGTCTGACATGATTTTTGAATTTCTGAGGTTGTCAATAATGAGGCACTATGCCATGCATGTAAAACACTCACCTGCATCCCTTTTCAGTTCTGAAACTGTTGCCAAACAGAGGGAATGTGTCAGAGAAATTTTAGCAACAGCCTCAAAACACCACTATCACTGTCTCCATTCTTCAGTCAGTGCCTAAGGCTCTATGCCACAGTATCTTGCAAGACATATTCAAATTTCAGATTTATTTCAACAACCTGCAGAAAGCTAGTCTAAGAAAATGCTTTAAATGCAAATTTCTGCTCATCCTATGTAGATTCTAAACCACATCAACAACCTCAGTGCAAATATTAGCCACGTTTAATAGCTGGCCTGACCAGCTACAGGGACTTGAAACCTCCAGCCCTCTCAGCACAGTGGTTCCCACAAGTGTATGCTTAGTGGTTCCTTGATGGTCTACAAACTTATATTAAACAGCAGTTCATTAGAAGCCAGAGGGTAAAATTTGGTGCATTATGGCCTAAGAAAACACTGAGTGTTGACTCTGGTCTGCAAAACTGCCATGCTAGAGAACCACTGTCTGGGCTGAAAGGCACATGGCCAAGGTTTGTTCCCACTTCTGGCCTGAGCATCAGACATGAACCTGTATGAGGGCATTTCTCAGCTGTTCGTCTCACCTAAAATGCTGACCTGGGCCAAGTGGCCCCCCTTGGCAAGGGGCAGTTCTCTCATGTCAGCAACACCATGTAGAGAGAGAGAGCTAAAAGGCAGACAATTAAATAACTTCTTGTTGCTTGCTTGTCACAAAAACTTCACAAACTTTACATATTAGCACAGTACTCTCTTTGGAGATGAGGACTTAAAAAAATCTTTGGCATATTGATTTCCAGATTTAATTTTGCTCACAGGGGCTAGAAATCTATTAAACCTTCCCACTCTCCCTTCTGCTCTGTCCACTTTCCAAGTCTGTTTTGGCATATTCCTACCACATAAACTAACCACCAAATACCAAGAGACTGAAAGAGATACATGTCATTTTCTATTTTCCCCAAAACCTATGTCAAGCACCAGACGAGACATTTAAAAATCTACAGACCTGGAAAACAACCTATGGACTGCTGTTAATGTAAGTCAAATAGCTACCCTCAATGCTTTTCACCCATCAGTTAACATCTGTAATAAAAAGCTTAAACACTTTCGGTATAATGTACTGACACAAAAGACTTTGCTTCTTGCAAATCTTTAAACAAGAGTTTTTAATCTTCAAATAATTTAATCCTCAGAAATGTTTTAGCTGTTTCTAAGGCCAGCTCCTTAAAATCATTTTTTCCCCTTCATTTCTGTATTTATCAATCAAAAAAATTCTAAAGGCTGTTTTATGAATAGGATAAAGGTAGAGCTCAGATCATGGTTTAGAAGGGATTTCCAAACCCTATTTCATATAGGTATTATGAAATACATTGATAATAAACATTACACAATTTTTCCTGGAGGGAGCTGGCTTCGTAGCAACACTCAAAGACAGTTCTAATCAGTCTTTCACAGTTGAGGGGGACAAAGAAACTTTTCAAAGGAAGAAGAATTTTTTTTTTAACACCTCCAAATGCAAAAGTTGTGTGATGATCTGCCTCCTCTTAAGCATCTTTTTCCTTCAATGCTAGTGTCCTTTTCCTATCCAAACTAACTTTATAAAATATTTTTTCATTCATGGAAGCCAATTTTTCCTTGAACTGTCAATTCTTTATAATAAACTGTCAGCAGGACTAAACAATACAGGAACGGTACTTTGCAACAAATTTTACTCAAGAACTTTTAAGGCTACTGGGATTTTTTGGATGCTCAGGTAGGCTTGCCCCTTGACGCAGACTGCTTTTGCTGAAGTGAAGAATTCTGAAATTGCCCTTGAATAGCATCTTCCTATATGAGTAACATGTAAACTCTCACATATAATCAACTGAAATACTTAAAACTCCTCTTCACCCCCTGAGTAAGTCATGTCTATTGTGCTGCATTAATTGAGAGGAAAGAGCAAGAAAATCCTGTATGCAGGGTCCATACCTTTTTTAACGGGAGGCTCATAAAGGCCTGAATTTTAAAAGGCAAAATTTAAATTTAATAAAAATGTTAAATTTTAATGACAAATATGAAAATGAGAGTAATCAAAGTTATTAACTTAAATGCAAAAGAAAAAATTTACAGTGATTTTGGTATTTTTCTGAAAGCTCTATTTGTCCCTTAAAAACAAACAGATCCAGTCACTTTTCAAAAACTGTTGAGTAATTACTGCAAAGCTGTCAAACACTCGACTCTGGTAACCCTAATTATTATTTTCAGATTTATCAGAAATTAGGATGGATTAGGAGGAATTAGAACGTACTTCTGAGCTGAAGCATTCTTTATCCTAGCGGTGTCAAAAGACTAAATAGATACCGTATTTTTATTTGCTTTTGCTGCAAATTATTGTAAAGACCTGAAAAGTAGAAAAACCCTCAAAAATGAAAAAAACCCCACCACTGAGAAATGTGTATTTGCAGTAAAAAAGCCTGTGACATTTAGCACCAAAAGTTATCCCTCCCTCGTCCCCAGGTTAACTCCTTCCCCCTTAGGTAATAAACTTCACAGTGATACAGGCTGATCTGTTTGCAGGGGTGACACAGCAGCCACTTGCTGGAGCTGCTCAGCACCATTTTTATCCTCATCTCCCACTGACACTGGAGTAATTGAAAACACTTGCACGAGGTGCTCAGCAACTCGCAAAATCAAATACCAACGTCAGCGAGCTTCAGCGCTGCTCGGATCCTGCAATGCAGTGAAATGAAACCATCAGGGTCACCCCGGCACTTGAGTGGGAGCCAAGGTAAGTGGAATAAGATGGGAGTGCTGCCACGAAAGGGCTCGATACTGAGGGTGTTCACATTCTTGTCAGCAGCAACTCACAACAGCATATGGCAACCTGACAGGACAAGAAGCTGCAAAGATGGATCAGAATGTGCAGACTGGGCAGGATAGAGAAGTTAGGAGGAGTTAAGGTCCTTAAGGACAAAGTCCCGTGGTAACAGACAAGGAGGGTTAGTTAAAACTCAGCTACTGCAGGGGAAGCTCAGTGATAAGAAATAAATAGATAAAGTGACATTCTGATTGCGAAGAGCTGTCCCCTTATACCTGTCCCTCAATTATCAGGATTAGCAAGGCATTGCCCAAATCTTTAGTTAAAAACTACAGCATGTCCGTGTGCACCCATGAGCTCAGTGAGAAAACTCTCTAGACCATGATCACTCGGCTCTCCCAGTACCTTCCCAGCTGGAGGAGAGCATCTCTGATCTGATACTACACAACTGAAGGAACATTTTGGTACACCGTGTGCCCCAGTGTACTGGACTGCCGAGGGAATGGCAGCTGCCCAAGAGCTGGCACAGCATGTGGGGCTGCGGTCCCAGCAACATCTACGGACTGCTCCCCCAGACTCACAGGCTTATTGCTGCAAATTCTTATGCTCCAGAGTGTAAGTTCAACAACACCAATGCTTTCCTCATTTACAACATCGGAGAGGACAGGTGATAAGGATTAAGAGAAAATAAAGTTTGAGTATTTTCAGCACAGCAAGGAAAGCCACACCACAGTCTCACGATTTAATGGCAGAAACATGAACATGAAAAGCATAAAATTGAAAGCAAACTCTGAGAGAAAAGAACCAAACCCCCGGAACACCAGCCCTCCTATCCCCCAACCCACAAAACTGATGTAAGAGTGGAGGAGGGAAGCTACTCACAGTAATATTGGCAGTGATGAGCAGGCAAGAGCTAATGGAAGAAACAGAACGCTTCAATCAGCCATGACATCAGGCTGTCAGAAACAATCTCACTGTTATCACATTAAAAATCCATTCAAGTAAACAAATAGAAAAATAAAGATCAGAACAGAAAGCTCAAGACTCAGTTTACCAATGGATTAACGACTATCATTAGCTGGGAACACTCTAAAAAAACAATCTATGCAAGCTAAAACATTATTATCCATAATAATTGGTTCACTACTGAGAATGCTGCCTCTCTGCCAAAATCTAGCGCTAAACCAGATAGACATGTTCTGTTCATTTTCTTTCCAAGAGTTAATGCAGTGGTTGACTTCTCTTCTTAAGTCTTTGGCTATCACAGCAAATTAGAAACTGGAAAATAACTCTTCATAATTTTTACCCATTAAAAAAGGAGTCTTCTCCAGAGCACACAAACACCACAACAGCCACAAAAGCTCTTAACTTTTCAAAGAGTAAATTAATGATCACTGTGGATTATAAACATACATAAAGGCCCTTAAACCTAAATAAACAGAGGGATAACATTATCTAATGGATGGGAATTGGAAACATTCTGGCTTCAAATTAAAAAACCCAACACCTAGTTAACAATAAGGAAGATTTACCTAGTGAAATTAAGTCTTTCATTTGGCTTCAGACCAATATTGGATGTTTTTCTAGGATATTCTCATTACATCAAATCACAAGTTACAGAGTTCAGGCTATACTGACTTCTGCTGCAAGAGAGTAGAATTCCTCTGCAGATGTGGTGAGGGCACTTGCCTGTGTTATGTCTAGGTAACCATAAGGATCTATTCCGTACTATCAGAAACTTTGTGAACCTTGATACAGATATAACTGATCAGAGGCCTGTTCACAGCTTTTAATTGTGAATATCTCTCATCAGCCATTTGAGAGAGCTAATACTCCATGAGATGAGCAGGAAAGAACTACTGCATGTTTGGGAAGAACTGCCTTCCATTAGCTACTGAGACCAAGTTAATCTTTCCAAGTCCTGATCAAGTCATCTCCATGCAATACACATAAACCTTCTCACCTACCTCTCCAGCCCACTGTACTTCACTCAACTAATCCTGCTGGTTTACTCCACTGATACTGCCCTTGATGTAGAGAGAAGGGATTAATTTGACTAGTCTGAACTATCTCCTTGAGAAGCACCTCTCTCCTCCACTGATTAAAGAGGGAGGCAAGTTCAGCCTTCCCTGGGCAGTCTAGTCCCTCTTTTCTGCGAACACCTTCTCAGTATCAACTACCAGATACTTATCAACAAGATACCACCGACCAGACTAGTGATCTTTCACATCATGGTTCATTTTACTCTCTACATTAGCAGTCCCCTCCACATCCCCTCCAATTTTTACTACAAAATCTTGAGTCAATTTGCGAGGGAAATTACACAGCAGAGGTAAGGTAGGAAAGGGAAACCTGAATTTCACAAATAATTTTTCAGGTAAAGTATACAGAGGACAAGCAGCATGTGTCACCACTCTTAGGAATCTACAGAGTTGGCCTCTCAGGTGTGTGTTGCTGGGACACAACTTATCCCATGAGATCACAAGTAAAAACTACCTTCCTGCTACCAAACATTTAGGGAAAAGTACTTAGATAACTGTACAAGATGAGGCCACATGTCTGTGCTTCAGGGGAATTTCAGAGAGCTCCCCTTAGCACGGAAGACGTACAGTAAGAATTTTTGTTCCAATTTGCTAAATAGAAGACCATAAAAGGTGTATAATATCAATACTACAGTTGTCTTCATATGGCGGTTCTTCGTTGTCATCAAAAGACTCTGCTGTCACTATAAGAACTAAATTTAATAATTAAGCAATGGAAAAGTTTTTAGGTGCAAAACCTGCCCTTTTAAGAAACATGAAGAATAGTTGCTTCTGTGGTGGTTTTGTTCCACTTTCTTTTTAATTGAAAACTTGGGGATAATCAAGACAAACAGCTCAAAATACCATAAAGTTTTAGCTTTCTATATGTCCTATTTATTTCCAGTCTGGAATAAAGTGCTTTCAAATATTCTGCCTATTTCACCATGTTCTGAGTTTTGCAATTCTTAGTCAAGGAAATGAACATCACTAAGAAACTAGTAACTACATGTGGGAATAAACAGCTGAATCAGAACGTACTTTTCCCACTCCTCTGTCATCACCGGCCAGGAACTGATGAAACAGCCCACAGTTGGTTTCTCTGTTGGGATAATCATCACTTCTGGGTCTGTAAGATATGATCTCACTGTATTCTTTTAAAAAATGTAAAATATTGCTTTTAATAAATTTAATTTAATAATATCTTAATATATTATTAAATAAATTTAGTAATAGTTTAATAAAAAAAATTAAAACCAGGACATGCAGAACTCTGATGGGTGCAGAAATTTGAATTTTTTTTTTGAAATTTGAAATTTGGTATCCAGGAAATTCTGAGTTTCTTCTCACATACACCAGTGAAACAGGGGCACACCTCTTACAGTGTGAAAGACGCCGGTGCAGAGAAAGAAGCAACTAATTTCATGTTCACTGGAGGAAACCTCTGCTGGTATCTCAAACAAAACTAGTTTCTATTTTATTTACTTGCAGGTGAGACCGCAATACAAGAATGCGTCTAAATCTCTCTTCTTGTTGAACTCAAGTAGGGAATTCTCTTTCCAATGTTAATGGAATTATTTATATCTTTAATGGTTAAATAGACTTTCTTCAGGTCTTTCCTAAGTTTAAGGCTTTCTGTTTTCACTTAAGGAACAGTCGTCTGCCAATATTTTTTGGTACATTTGCAACTGCTGAACAATGATGAGAAAATATAATTGCTAATGTGCCTTAAGACTAGAATAAATACATGATTAATAATATTTTATTTAGGTATAGTCATATTTTTCTTAACATTTACAGAAATCTTGAATCATGGCATATTAATGAATTTTATTAGATTTCACAAGTTGCAGAAGATGTCTTCTATCAAACTAAGTCCAAATTTATTGCTGACAATCCTTTGCAATTTAGGCTCTGATGAGAAATAAAACAATTCTAATACAGGCTGCTCTAAGTACATTTTAGCCTAATCCACTACAACAGATTTTATTTGGCTCTCAAGTTTTAAGCTTTTACACTTTCAGGACTTGATTATTCTCATATGTTATAAATTGCATCTGGAGCTAGGCAACAGCATATCCTTTTTCAGATCCCAGGTTCCTTCTCCACTTGTTCACGTGGTCCTCCACTTAGTTAGCCAAAAACACTGCAGGGCCCTCGCCATTGCCTAGATAATTGGGCTGGCTAAACCAAAATCCATTTTAAAAAAACCCCAAACCATTCATCCTTAAGGATTCCCCGAGTGCTTTTAAGAAAAAAAAGGAACAGCTTTACATGGGGAATGAAAAACTTGTAAACTCTCTCACCCAGTGCACACAAGAAAACAACACAGGAAAGGTAAGAACACAGTCTCAGGCTGTCTCTGTCCTCCCCATTTTCATCTCTCAAGAGCATCCTAAAACCATGTAACGACACCTCAAGTAATTCTAAACAGCCTCTGTGTAATTTCAGGTGTAAATCTGAAAAAAACATGACAAAATCAAGCTACTTTTATGCACTATACTAGTTTTACTGTTTTTTTATCCTTCAGCATCTTTATTATTGGCCACATCCTTGTGATAACTGGCATTCTGCTTTGCAAATGAGAGAAGGTGAATGCTCGCAAAAAGTACTAAAGAGCTGGAAACAAGGTATAGGGTTCTGTAGCTGTTCTTACATTTTTTCACTTTGCCAGTCCAAAAGAAAACTGCAAAATTACATGCTCCTATAAGCTATTCCTGCACTGTAACGCTGTCTTTCCATAAGGTTAAGTTGTGGAAATTTAAAGTTTTACTAATGCTTCCCATTGCATGGACCTGATATTTCTTCATAATGAAGCAGCCAAAATGAATGACATTTTAAATGTCAGGTCCAAACTCAGTCCCTGCAGATGCAGTGTCACTGCCATGGGGCTATTATTTTCAAAAGCATCAGGCTACAAGAAGTCTCCCCCAGGTGTGGACAGGATCCAGAATCCAGTAGTTGTGCCACCAGTAACTTGTGTGTTATCAGGAGTGGAAGACAGATGTCCATACCATGTCCAGGCACCTCATATGGATGTGGAAATACAGAATAAGTAACACTAACCAAATTATGTGTATCTGCTAGCATAGCTGTGCTGCAATTAGTAGTTATATTTAGGTTAGTGACATTAAAAAACACAGAAAACTTCTCCATGATGTGTTTGGGATTCCAAATATGATGAAGCTAAGTCTGCTTGCCTGCATTTCAAAGCTAACGCTGAATTTCAATACATTTATGGTTTCCAAAAAATCAGGCTCATTGTTGAGTATGCTTTGGATCCAGCTAAGACATAATACTTGAAGATAATACTTACTTTTCCTGGACATCACCTTTTTTAAACTAGTTCCATCTCAGTAAAAAACCAATAGAAGCCTCTGCTCTGCTGGTAGGCCTAAATGGATAATCCAAGTGTCTCTTACCCAGCTCCTGAACACCCCTCAGCACTGTGGTTTACACAAGGTGCTCAGCTGCCCAGGCAGGGAAATGTCTTTTTAATAAAGTGCAATAGCTCTATATGTTAAAAGAGTGCAGTAAAGGGATCCAGTAAAAGAAAAAAAAAGAAAAGAAAAGAAAAGAGAGAGAGAGACAGAGAGGAAAAGAAAAGACCCAGCATTACGTTATCAATATTAAGTGTCAGAAGTCAATGACACTATTACTGAATAATAATTATTGACGTATAAATACCTTCAGTGTCACAACATGTTATTTTAATGGTTCTGAGAAGTCCTTAAAAACATTATTGCTGATTATCCCTCTTTAGCAGCTCTCCCTGGATGCAGCCTCTGACTCTCCTGCCATCCCTGAGGAGGTGATGGTTTTGCAATCCCCTTGCCTGGCCCAACTCCTCGCAAGGCAAATGGTTCCACCTTTCATTCCACACCAACCTGCCTGTTCTCACCACTGTCTCTTCCCAGCAGAAGTGTTTGTGTGCTTGTGGGCAAGCTGGAACATGGACCTGGTCCAAGTGACAGCTAACCCAACCAAAACCACGTCAGAACCACAAAGTCAGCACACAAAGGCAACAGGCAGCTTGAACAGGGAGAGGCAATCATCCCTTTCTCCAGCAGCACCGAGTTATGCCAAATGAAAGTGATGACAAGTTTAGACTGACTTGCCTCATCACAGACACTTTCCACATATTCCTCAAATTAATTTTTTTGCATGACAACTCTTTCCATTGCCTGTTCCCATTTACTAATTCAGACACTGGGCTGGACATACACCCTGGGAGCAATTTCTGAGATACATTTGAGAAAAGGAAAGAACTTCAACTGTACAAAAACCAAAAAGCTGTTTGTCACCACGTCATTTCCCAATTGCGAGTCCACTACCCATCTAGCTTAAATTAAAAAGTTCTGTAAAGAACAGAACTAATGAAGCTGGATTTCCTAAGGACATACAAACCACTTCCTTCAACTTCCTACTGCAATAAACACCAGCTCCTCCTGTGTCTTCTGTAATTCCCTCCTCTTGTCTTCATTTTCCTGTGACCCACTCCCCTCCACATTTAGACCCAGATCTTCTTTCATAGTGTTTATAGTTGTTTCAACCACAACTGTAACCTCAGACAAATGTCTAAATATTCACTGTAACCCGCTGACTTTCAATAGCTACAAAGTTCTCTGAAAATGAGGCCCATGCAAAGGCATATATACGGTTGGGTCCTTCAAACCTCTAGTCACTTAGGAATCCTTAAATGAACTCCTGACTCCTGGTATTCAACCCAGAATCCCACTGACCTCAGCCAGTACCCCTGGGAAACCTTCTGAAGATAGGCTGGGGTTTGCACTCAAGCCAGACCTTGGCAGCATGTAGGGAAAAGTTTAAACCTGTGCAACTTTCAGCTGTGGAACTGGAGTGCGACCCTACCTAGGAGAAATGGTTGAGGCATACCATGCCTGAATCCCCCACCATGTTCCCCACCTCTGTGATGGAAAAAATCAAAAGTTTGTGCAGGACAGGAAAGTCCAACTGGAGTTTTTCTTTGAAGAAGCTGACCTTGAAGCCCAGCAGACACTTAGGATGACCGAGCATGCACTGTCCCTTAGCAGGTCACACGTGTCACTCCTCAAAACTCAAAACCATGCAGTTTACAGGTGGTGGAATTTGGAGGCACCAGGGGACACAGAGAAGATTGTGGCTTAGCTCCACCATACCACACACATCTACACATCATCATGGAGAACACTGCCCTTTTCTCTGCCTTTCAGGTGCTTCTAAAGTGGTATTAGATAACCAAATCCAATAAATAAGTTTAATGGTATATTCTTATTCACATGTAGGCGTAGAATTCTTACACTGAGAGATAACAAATTAATAAATCCTTCCCCCAACTTTTCTACCAAATTGTTATTTAAAAAGACATTTCCATGGTTTAAAAAAAAAATTAATACATTACTATTACACTTTAGTACTTATTATCTAACATGCAATTTCAAGGGCAAATTTTTTAACGGAGCATTTAAGACGCTTTCTTAGGAAGTCTGGGTCTTTGATGTTAAATTTATGATCAGCCATTGCTTGACAATTGTAATTAATATGGTAGGTGATTTTCTGACTTGCTGTTCCAAGAGACATTATTATTTGTAGTCTGTCAGTGTAACACATAAATTATGAGCTATGTTCACCTGTAACAGACTGAAATGAAACTTCAAAAATGACATTTATGAAGAAAAATGACAAAGTCCCTTCCACCATGAGAATGGGCATATCACACAGTCTGAAGTAGACTCAGAACAGAAAACAGTGTAAGTTATGTATTTTGAAATACCTGCCTGCCAAAAATAATTACATGCTTAAGAACAGATTACTCTTTAGTTGCAAGGTCTCATAAACTGGGCAATGTCATGCACGATCAAGGAGGAGTTTTACACACACTGTAATTTTTTTTTCCTGCTGTACACTACCATGCAGTCATTTTTCAAGACAGTGATGCATATTAATACATCAAGAAATATCTTCTAAAGGAATGAAAAAAATTACCTCCCTGAAGCAGAGCATGAACTATTTGTAAGAAAATCCCCATGCACATAAGAGGTTTCATCTTCTTCTAAACAAAATTTTTTAAAAATCAGCCTAGCCTTATCTTTTCATTAGAAAGCTATACTGAAGTTTAATTTTTAGATATTGTATAATATGAAATTTCAAACCAGAATGAATCAAGGCAAAACCAGAACCTATTTAAACCAGACACTTGCCAGCCATGTACCTTGATGATCTAGACAGGAAAAGCATTGTGTGGAAGAACATGCCCAAACTTTTACTAGGTATTAATTTGCAAGTCTAAAACAGCCAAACATTTTTCAAAGCTGTTGTCCATTATGTTTACAAAAAAAGGTGAGCGCATGCTAGGCAAACGCATTTAGAAATCCTAAACCTTCAAGGGCTTTTACACAATAATGCAAGTAAATGGAGAATAGGCAATATGTAGTTTGCCAGGTAATAAACAAAGAGCTTTCATTAAAAATTTTTTTTAAAAGCCATCAAAACAAAAAACCAAATGAAATGCCTGAAGTAAGTGCCATGAGTCTATATTACTGGAAACATCTAGGTATGCTAAGTATCTCCACATTCCACTAACTTCAAGTGAGAATCCAGAGGAAGCAATTGCAGCTCTGAGGTTCCTCTGCAGAGCACTCCTGCTAGTGAGGGAAATGCTCTGGAGTCCGGGTGCTCCCAACCCTAACACACTGCAAGGGCGGAGGAGAGAAGCAGAACCAGCTATGCTAAGCGTACACTAGCAGATATACACATGGAGAAAGGCATCCTCTAAACCAAAGGGTGAATCCTGGGTTTTCCCCCCCAGTGTGGGGTCATCCACAGGCAACCTGTGTGGATCAGCAGGAGTTTTGCTCGAGCTGCAGTGTGGATGTACTCAATCACTGTGTGCACCTTTAGGTGTAATGTAAGAGTGTGGTGTTTTAAATTTCCGAGTTAAAAAAATCTGTAACGTGGACTGGAAAAAACCCCACAGTTTTAGGCAGACCTAGGCAATTCTGAACATCTCTAACTTAAGAAAGTACTCAAACTATGACAGCTTAAAAAAGCCTAAACCACAAACCTAAACTGAAAAGACCAAAGTGAAAACTAAACCAAATTTTGTCCTTCCCAAATTTCAGCCTGAAATAAGCAAAAACACCAAAGTATAGCTTAAGTTTTCTGCCAATTTTTTTGTTTGCTCCCATGAGAAAACCTAACTTTAATACTTCCAAGTATTAAACTAATCAGAACATTTTGACAATTTTAGTTTGGAAAATATGAAGCATACACAGTTCTGGGGAATAACCTTGCAGGGCTTTTTTTTTTGGTTTTGTTTACGTTGTGCAACCAAATTTGCCTCATTCATTTACGTCTGAGCAAGGGACGTCACTGCCGTCCCTCACTGTCTATACATTACTCTTTCCCTTGCTCCTCATGTGCAACCCACAGGGCACAGGTACAAAACAAAAATATCCATCTCAAAGGAAGTTCTGGGCAAACTGCAGACTGAACCCACAGCATCTCTCCTCTTAATCCTTGTACTGTTCTTTGCTATCCCACAATCTTGGGGTTACATTATTTGCCCAGGTTGTGGAGACTAAAATAGGAGTGATAAAACCCCTGAAGTTACAGATGCCAAAAGAATTACTGTAAGTACCAGGGCAGTAAAAGTTTAACCAAACAGTCTCAGATTAACAAATACATCTGCAGCTTTACTACTACTGATAGCATTATTGGTACTGCAACTATGTAATTATTTTTTCCTAGTCTTAAAGGGTTTAGACTTTGAATTAGCACAGCCAATGCATTCAGACTACAAAAACATGTCTGTCCAGATTGAGGATATTTTTTTGCACACTTGTGGACAAGATGTTGGCTTCATTTTACAACCAACATCTTGTCCACATCAGGGGAGCATTCTCACACAGACATGCATACCATGTGGGCTACCTGCTGAGTTTTGGCAAGCTTGGCAGGCTGCAGAGCATAAAGGGTAGGCAGTTGTAGTGGAAAAAACCTTCATGGGAATTTTTTTTTTATGTTGTGAAAAAAGAAATAGAAAAAAAAAGCAAACTGTTTCCCAATGAACCACACTGTGAGCTGGCATAAGGAAGATAAGGGCAGGAAATTGGATGTAAAACTAGTGCATAGGTCCTTTAACAGAGGAGGCACTCTGCAAGTTGCCAATGTGACATACACATTTCTTTTCTAAAATTCAGCCACTTTTTTCTTTTTAATTAGCCATATGGAAAGTTGAAAGACTTGTGAACTTACAGCATCAATCCCACATGTTGAACTTAATTTTGGAGAGGTTTTACTCAATCTCGTGTCTTTAATTTATTTTTATACTCACATTTAAACACCGTTAGACAAAATAACACACGTAGAGCAAGATACGCTTTATGCTATGAACATAGTTCAGTATTACTTAGTTCTTATATAAAAGTGCTAAAGTGTTTCAAATTAGGAAATGAAGTGCACCTTCCAAGCGATTATGTTTTCGTGCTCCACCTTGGTAAATTTTACAAATATTGGTGTAGCCAACTATTCTTAGTTTCCTGGTATGATCTAGAAAGCAAAGCAGAATAAAAACGATTGAAGCACTAAAAACAGCCATTGCCAAAAGAAAAAATGCAACAGCACCACCTAAGGCCCATCTTAGACAGTGCAAAAAGTCACAGAGGTGTTACAGATCCCTTATTCATATTTATACAGCTGTAACATGCATTATAAAATTATAGCATGGTATTTCTTCATGCCTTGAGTGTTGGCTAACCAATTCCTTATACCTATTTATTCACATTTGGATTTCCATGCAGTTCACATTACTGTGTGAATCAAAGGTTCAACTGTTAAATACATTTATACTCCTCATTTTTCCACTCTGAAATTAAGTGATATTGTATTTCAAACACATCACAGGAAAGAAAATTCTTAAACCATTTTAAACCATTGTGACAAATCATCTAGCCTAGTTGCCACTGGCAAAGTTTTGGAGCACAAAACTGCCCCCTGGTGCAGAATTTTTATTTTCTACAGTAACTGAAGCATCAAGGTGACTACAACTTCAAGTGAAGAACTTTCTTCCAGTTTCCAGCCTCAGACGATCCATGAACAAATTTATAAACATTTGTTCTGCTAGCTATGTGATTCTTTACTTTGGATAGTTCCCTTCTCTGCTTGTTTACTCTTCATACAACATTTATGAAAGCTAAGCTGTTCTCTCCTAGCCTTGGCTAGCCTCTAAAGGAGAGTTAGCCTTCTCTGACACAACTTTGTTCCCTTCGCTATCCACCCTTTGCTGCCCTACACCCCATCCCAAACAAGTCCCAGTGCTCACTGCACCAACACTGGCCTCACCTCCACTGGAAGTAGCTCTTCCAACACAATCCCATTTGGCCTTTTATGACTTGCCCATTTACATCAGTCGCTATACTATGGGATGACTGAACAATGTTCAGTAATATGAATCAAGTCTGTTCCTAGTGAGGAATTACAAGCATGCACGAGTTGCTTTTTATTTTTCTCTCCTATTAATTTATAAGGAATTCATTTATCATAACCTATGATACCATATATAAGTTTAAGACTTCGTCAATTAATCAGCGAGACCACTAGAGAAGACAGACAAATGTTATCTCTCCCTCTGACCTGTTTCTTCCCTTGTGTCTAAATTAACACATTACCAAACTAAGTGACCTTTCTTACAAACATGCATGTAAATGATGTAACCATTTTCAGAGAGTTCTGCTAACATAAGAGCTGTATTATTCATAGACAATCAGCGAAAAGGGAGGCTGACACTGCATTTTTCTGCCAATAATTGTACAGAAAAGATTATGCGTGTCACTCAGCTTGTCAGCTGTGGAACCTGATGTGGTTGGAAACAGCACTTACAGAGGAGATGGCTGTATGCAGAAAGCAAAGTCACTGAGGGCATCTCTCCACACCTCTGCTGAGGTTGGTGCACATAACACACCCCCACAGGAGTTACAGGCCACTGGTCACAGACCACAGCTCTAGGAGCTGTTGGAGGGGGAGAAAGGGTGCCCTAAAAAGATGCCCTGGACACAGGTGTTTAGATCAAGCAGGTTTGATCTATTACGCTGTCTTCATTGCTCAGACACTCAGCAACCCTTTCCGCCTGCCCTCCTTTATCCTTACCTGACAGATCCGGACCTAGGAAACAGCAGCCCAGAGGTTTTGCAGGGTTCAGAGCTGCCAGGCTTCCAGGGAGTGGCCTCCCTTCTTTTTCCTATTTTATTCCAGGCACAACTCCAGCTACTGTCCCTTGTAGTTAGACTGTGAAAGGAGCTGTTGGAAAGCAAATTCCTAAATAATGCCCTCTGAGCAGATGCGATTCCCAACCTGCCTGCAAACACAGCTCTTTCACTGTGCAGAATTTAAGCTCACACCTCCCCAGGATTTGTTTATGTTATTAACACAAAATTAATAATACATTAACAATGTTAATTGGACAACTCTACCCCAGACTTGGGCAGGGTAGTCTGCTGGGTCCATAAGAGCTGTATCTTATGTCAGTAGTCCTCAGCACTCACTGCACTTGGACAAGAGTAAAGAACTATTTACATGCTGCAGTCAACCCAGTGCTCTGCTCTCCTGGCTGGCCTTCAATTTGAGCTTTAATATCCTGTGGCCCCAGCATTACAGTCTCTCACACAGTGTGCTGTTCCCCCCCAGCAAGGCTGAATGCTATAGTAACACACACTTCTGCCCCCTGCTACTTAAGTGAGGTAGCAGGACAATTCATTACTGACAAAATTAATGATGATTATGATGATAATAGTAGTAGTAGCGGTGGTAGTAATAATAATGACATTCATACAAGTAACACAAAAGGGTTAAATTTTTCATTGGTTACAATCAGATATTTCAAAAGATTAAAGACTAAAGCTTTCATTAGGTATACCATAATAAACAGTGTCACAAAGTTTCATTTCAAGTACCGGCTATGAGACCTGCTTGATAAAAGAGAGATTCGAGTGCTTTGTTCCCCAAAAACAAGATGCTTCATTATTGATGCATCTACCAAAATTAATCATTTTCATGACTTCAACAGGAAACATTTTCTAATTCTGCCTTAGAGTCAATATTGAGGAATTTTTCAATTTCTGAGCCTATGAAACAGGCAGAAAATCTCTTGAAAATCACAGTCATGCATATCTGTTTAGAAAACAATCTACATTCAAAAGTTACTAAAGACCTTTAGTTATTGAAAATTATCTACTTGCTTTCTGGAAATGAAATAATACTTCAAAATATTTTACTTTTTTTTTTTTACAGTTACAATTAAAATCTATATATTCCTAAGATTTTGTTACATACTACTTTTTAAAGCATCTTTCATCTATGCTTCATTCTCTCAATTTCAACTGAACTAATTTCACAGTAATTGCTCTCCTTAGGCAGATGTACTAGAGTCCTATCATTATAAAAAAAGACCACAAATTCTATTTCCGGAACCAAAATAATGAGTTAACCACAAATACTGCCAAGAGAAAAGTGGAAACATCACCCACGCTACATGAAATATTCAATGTCAGAAAGCAAATAAAAATCAGCTCTAAAATGCAAGGCTGCTAATATCTCAGAGCTCTCATTTTTTCAGCTGAGACTTCACAGTATTCAGTTGTAGATATTTCAGTAATAACTAACTACCTATTTAAAGTTCTTACAGGTATAAATAGTAAGCTATGGTCTTGTAGAAGAAAAGGAAAGCAACATAACCAACACACCACCTAAACATGGTTGCTAAAGGGGCTTTGTATTGCTAAAAAGATACAGAATGCCTTACTAAGAAACTGTATTCTAAAGGTAGCTACTCTACTTCAGCATCTCTTGAAAATTCTTTTTGAATACAACATGCATCTATTAATTATTCATCTTTGCAGTAGCTTTTTTTTCAAGGAAACATACTATGTGCATAAATGCTATGTTCTCATTTGATTTTGTATCCTTAAAAAATTATAGGTGAATATGGAAGTGCTGGATCCTTAGCATACCAGCTTGTAAATGACTTTCAAAAACCATTTTCAAAGTTGCATATTTTAATAAACAGGTTTCTTCAATTAAATGAAAGTGCCATAAACTGTCCATGTGTGAATCAAAAACAAGAGCTGTGTTAAGTTAAAAATGCAGTATCTTACTAATGCTAACAAATTAGGACTGCCTTCAGGATAGAGTATTTTGTCCTTTAACATGTCAAATTATTATGGTGGTGGTAAGAATGGAACAGTCATGCTAAATCAGCTTTTCAAAATCAGTATTTCCTTCCAATCAATTTGCAATTTAAAATTTAAACAGATCCTAAGTACAGACACTCCTACACAGCATTACCTCCTTTTATAAAAAAAGCTCATTTTAGAGATATGATCTTTTTGCCAATATTACATGAAATTAGCATGGGAAATATTGGAAGAAAACGTTTCTTAAGTACAACTTGGCCTGTAATTTTCTTTTTTTGTATGGCCGCACTTAATCTTTATTCTTCCATAATCAGTATTTATTGTGTGACCCTGACAGCTTGCTACTGCTGTGATAAATTATCTGACTCAAGTCAGATTAAAAATGCAACCCCGAATTCTAATTATCTTGGCAGATCCGCTTAGTAATGGCGTTTCTTGTCAATTCTGGAATCACAGCATGGGTGTCAATTGCAACAAACGCCCCGGCCCCTCTCTGAAGCAGGCTCCCCCCAGAACGCTTTCGTATCTGCCATATGTAAATCTCAGATGCTCTGTACCCTTGGTGACCTTTTATTAGCAAACTGACAAAATGATAAAGCTAGTCATGGCAAAACTCCCACTACTGCACAATTATCTGCTACAGTTCCAGTCCGTGGGAGATCAACAAGACATTGTTAATTGTGATGCATTTCATTGACTTCCCCGCTAACAGACCCTACAGGTCACCCGAACCGATAGGGTTAGGCTTTTATTTCACATCAGAAGGGGATGGCAATGTAATTTTGACCCACAGGAGAGTTTCTATCCTTTGTTTTTCCTCTTCTGTAAGATGCCTATCATTTGTTTTTAAAAAGACTCATGAAATTATTTATATATTTTTTTTAACACACACACGTGTATATGCATGTATTTCAAAAAAAGTTTTAGAAAAGAATGATCTGCTTCAAGAACTTACAAAACTGAGATACACCCCACAGAGGAGCATAAAACTGAAACCACAGAGAACTCCCTCCCATTGCCTCACTATGCTGCAAACCTTAATCAGAACTTAAACCCTTCAGGTAAGGACCGGATTCACCCTCCAGGACATCCATCTTTGGCAACTTACTGAGGCACACAAAAAAAACATAGGTAGATTACAAAAGCATGAAAAACAAATAAGCTTTTCATCCACAAAAAAATTATCCAATGGAGTTAGGATTCCACACAACACTTCTGGCTGTATATGCAGGTATTTTGTAAATAAATACAGTTCACTCTTGATAATCTTACTGCAAACTTACGACATCTTGCAGTGCCCCCCATTAAAATTTTATACACATATAAGGCTAACAAGTAAGGTAGAGAGAAAAAAGCTGAAAATTATTCAGCATGGTTCAGTCTTCCTGCTCCCTCAGAGCTTTCCAGGGACCCCTATATCAGAGTATCATCCAAGAAGTTTACAACACACTCTCATATGTTGCACCAGAGATTTAAAACTGGAAAAGCCTGCCCTGATTTTGGCAGTAGTCACTCCGTTCCAGCTACCTTCTGGCTGGCTCAAGTTGATAAAAGCATCAGGCTCTGCAGGACAGAGTATCAGTCAAAACCCTGTCACTTTTGAAACTGACGTGTATTTGCTTTGCAACGCAGTTTATTTCTGAAAGTACAACTTGGCCACTAAAATGACTTAGGATTTTCTCAGTTGCACGCGAGCTATTCAGACAGAATACTTCACTCAATATGTGGAATTCAGAAAAGATCCTGACACAAGAGAAGCCCTTTACTACATTTTTGTCTGCAGCCATATTTGGAACGGTCACTGTGTCCAAGGTAATTCTCATCTTGGCAGCTATGTTCTCTGCCTGGGTTGTTCTTTCCTTGTTTAATTTTGAGCTCACAAACCACTTATGGCACCAGCAACTCCAGTACTGAACACCATAATGGACTGACAACCAACACTGACACTCATGAAGCAAACCTAAAATACCGCCCAGTCTTGCAAATTATTTTACAGTTAAGTTCCTTGCTCAGTTAAATGATTCCAAACGCTGTGAAACAAGTCCATCTTACTATATATGAAAAACTTGTGAAGATTGTATCAGTTTATAAATCAAGAAGATGGAACAAATTCAAATGTGTATATCAAGCTGCATAACATTCTTCCAATAACATATCCTCTGAAACAGTCCCACAGAAGAGAGGAATATTTGGTTCAGACACGATGGCTCTCTGAAGTGAAGCAAGAGATTTGCAATTCCAGCTGCAACTGGGATGAAATAACTCAAAAAATATTGGAAAAAAAGTATAAAAAGCTTTGAAAGAAGATATTTCAGCATGGCATTATTTCTTCTTTTTTAAGTGGCTTCAGTGTAACGACCTGATCTTTGTGCCAGCAGTTTGTCAAATTAGTACAGCAAACAATGAAATCAAGTTTTTCACAAGTTGCACATGGCCTGATTTTCTTTCAGGCTGCACTTTAACCTTTAGCAATCATCCTTTAAGAATACTCTTTGTTCTCTTATAAAGAAAATGTTCTTGATTGCTCTTTAATGGTTGTCTAATGGCTTCCTTTTCTGAATTACCAGCTGTTTTCTGTAGCTTTAGAGGCTGAATACCACCTGGAAGATTCACACCACTTTGCCTCCTGACTTTAACCCGGAATTTCTCTTTGTTCTTTGGAAGCTGATCTAGTTACTGTGGTAATATTACAAAACTTCCATTCACTCCAATATAGCTGACCCAAGAATATTAGATACTAAAAAAACATTCAGTATGAAAAAAAGTATCAAAATCATATAACTAGTCATTGAAATTCTATGAGTCTGGAAGTTTAGCACCACAGATCTGACTAAACATCTTATGCTGTTTCCACTTCTCTTGTGCTTATATACATTTCAAAGAAATAATGAAATGCTTTTGATTCACATCCACACACAGCAAAGAGAAAAATTTGTGCAGCAAACTGTAGTTGCATCAATTAAAATATTTCTACTGTCAGGCCACACTCAAATAAGGTTTCAATTTGTATTCCCTTAAATATGAGATTACTGTAACCATGTTTGGCATCCAGAAGTGCAGATCTGTCCAGAAAATACCATGCTGTTCCCCTCGCTGCTTGATTTATTTTTCATAAACAATACGCTGTATACATCCAACATGGTTCGTATTCCACAAAATGCATCTCAGGCAACAAAATCTACAGTGTCGGCTCTGCAGGATGAGTTCTTCATTTAGACTTCAACCCCATTAGCACAGCTCCACTGGCTCTCCAATACAGCATCTGCGCTCTTACATGAGAGCAGAGAAGGGAGGGGGATTCCTCAGCTGCAGAAGTGAAAGCCAAAAGAGCCAGGACTGAAGGAAGGCAGTCCTTTCTGGTTTACTGCTTCCTTTCCCCTCGGTAGCACAGCACATATATAAAAGTCTGCCTTTGACCCAACTCCTCCCATGCTGCTGTAAGACCACACACCCTCGCCTGTAGCTTGTGGGTAGAATCCCACTTCTGCCAAGGGATGGGGTGGCTACATACCAAAGTAAAAAAAAAAAAAGTTTTATAGCAAAATGCTGCATTTGTTAAGCTCACATGCCTGGGAGAACATCTGGCTCTTAATCCTTCATGTTTTTTTAAACTATTAGTGATATAGTTATTAAAATACTTAGTGGTCACATCTGTAATTGAGATGAATTTCACTGAAGGCATAAACTGACCCGGTTACATGAGCTGCTCTTACAGCAAACTCTCAGAGGCACCACCCAAAGGACATTCCTCATGTGAACTTGGGTTGGTTGCAACTGAGTATTGGGTGACTGAGACTCCAACTTCTGGTGTTTAGCAGTCAGACACACATGACAGACAACCAGGCATCTACACCTGTCTGTAGCTCCTTTTTTCATTTTATTTTGGGGTTTTTTTTGTTATTAAGTACAGCACTGCTACTACAGATCATTGCAATGAGTGAGGACTTAGGAAATGCTATGTCCTAGAAAAGAACTGTTAATAGAAAGAAGGCATCTTAGCCCAGAGCAAGCAACACATCAGAGCAGAAACAGGTTAATCACACAGCCTGTGTTGCATCCAGTATGATGGCAGGCAGGTTGAGTGAATCCCTTAAACCCATCTACACAGCACTTGTGAGGACAGATCTGGAAGAGTATGTCCACTTCTGCAACCCCAGCAAAGAGGGAAAGCGATAGCTGGTCAGCAGGGAAGCACTAAGAGGGCTAAGGCTGCACCATGCAAGATGTGAAGAAGCTGAGCAAGTGGGTTGATTTTGTCTAGCTAGGAGGTTGAACCAGGCTCTCCTCAGAGATGTGTACACATCAAAAGGGCAAAAGTCAATGGGTAAAAGTTTTTTAGCACAGAAAAAAATCTCAATTTTACATAAACAAAAAAGGTTTCACAAGAGCACCTTGGCAGTGGAAAAGGCTGCCTAAAGAGACAAGCTCCTTAATCAACCTCATCTAACTTTGAGGTTAACCCTACTTAGGGCCAGGAGATGAATGACAAAACCTCTTGGTATCCTTTCCAACGTACATCATGCAGTGTCTACAAGAAGGCAGATATCCATCCTTCCCTAGAGGAAAAAGACCTTCTCTTTGCATCTCTCTCCCAATAACAACACTTATTTATTCAATACTGGATCTCATCTTAAAACCAAGATATTAGAACTCAAGTGCCTAAAATACGTATCAGTGATTAAAGAATAGTCCTAGAAAATACTACTTTTAAACTTCCACTGTATTCTTCAGCATGTCAAGAGCCCCATTAGCTTCCTGCTAACGTTTGTGCAATAGGATTATCTGGGCTCTATCAATTACTCTATCAAAACAGAGCTCCTCTTTGATGCTAAGTACTTTAAGATCCCCATATGGAAGGCAAAAAAAGTTTAGCTCACTCTGCTAATGTAAAATGTTACCTAGTGAGAGACTAGTGCACATTATTTTCTTAGCACTGTACTCCTCCTCTGCGGTTTCATTAAGTGACATTTTCATTCATTCCAATATAAAGCTAGTTTCAGAGTATTCGGAGTTGTAACACACAGACACATTAATCACCAGCCTAATACATGTCCTGAGTAGTGTTTTCAAAGCAGAGCTGTAAAAACAGAGAAACTGTGATCTTTTATGCTATCCTTTAATAAAGTTATTTTAAAATGCTATAAAAATGGTTTCAGTTTTTTTTTCCAAGCTACAGCTTAATGCAACTAACTCTTGTACATCCAAAACAGTAAAGTCTGAATAAGTAGTTTTAGAAGTCCCTGTGGACTTGTAATCTAGCAAGAGTGAAGAACTCTAACCACTAGAGACAGAAATGGGAAGGAATCCTGAGTTTCAAGTTACAGAACTTGCATATTCTTTTGTCATTCTGACCGGGCACCGCCTTGCAAAGTACTCTCACTTGTGGGATAAATTTTAAATGTCTATTCCTGTATGCCAATATTTACATATTTAGAGCAAGGGTGGGCTGCATTTTTCCCCCCTTCTTCTTCAGGCTCAGTATCAGCCTACCTCCTGATCCACTTAAATTAGTGGGTATTTTTCAGTTACCGAGATTGTGTCAATGTAACACAGGGGACCTGTGTCCCCTTTCATGCAAGCCATGAAATGGACTGGCCACTAAGGGCAAAGCAACTTGTCCCCTGCCAAGACAAATAGCAGGGACTTGAATGCCACAGCACCTTGCCCTTCACGGAGGGAATGTGCTTCCAACAATACGGGCTGACACCATTCCCTTCACTCCCTGCTCGTCCTTCTGCAGATGAATGAGGACACATCCACACATTTCTGGCTTTCAAAAATACCGCTTTTCAAAGATAGACCTGAAACTTAAACTCAGACTGGAACAAAGCCAAAGTGTTATAAAAATCTGTGTCTGTAATAAGAACAAATTGACGGCAAGCTTCAACATCGTCTGGTCATTATATGCCAGTGTCTCCTCTGTGGTCTCCTCGAGTGGTGGCAACGCACACTAACTGAAGAGAAAATAGTGTATTTCAGCTATGTGCAACTTTTACACCTACGCCTCAGGCAAGCCAACACTTCTGGGCAGAAATCTGCAAGAACCATGCAATTCCCCTGGTGGGAAACAGTTGCGATAATTGCATGAACTGAAGTCAGGCTTGAAATAAAAGTGTTTCTAAATAAATAAAGATGATTCATTGGCATAAACCCAGTACTATTGCAACAGATTTTTACCAATCCAGCAGGAAAACCACTCCTCGGCTCCGTATGAAACAACCACCCACCCACTCCACATGTTGCAGGGTAGGGCTCTGGCCAGCACACTGGTGGGCTTTGTGTGGCTACTAACCCAAAGCAGGAGATGCTTCTGCCATTTTCTGAATGTTCTCAATATTTCTCAGCTTTTTACCCCAGTGAAAACTAAATTTAGAATGGTGAATCACAGAATAAAACTTGCACCTCATCAAGTATAATTTTAAATCAATGGGTCTCTCTCTCAATATCCCTAGGCTCAAGAAGTTTCCTTAAGAAGATTCAATAGGAAACTACAAGCTTTTGTAATAAGTTTGGGCAAAACCAGGGTCTTCATAAAAAACTGATGGAGGTGAAAAACATTTATAATCTTTCTCAGGGAAGACAAGGACACACATTACTCTGGAGCAGTACAAGGCTCTTGGCCTGAATTAACCACTTGGAAGTATTTTGAGACAGATGTGATCAGCACCCTACCACAGCCTGTGACCAAAGCCATCTCAGTGGTGGCCAAGTGGAGACGATGGCTGCTTTCTTACAGTACTGCACTGCAAAAAGCAAGTGTTCCTCCGAAATCACCAAGGAGCTGAGGCTGTTAAGCATTCTCTGGAAAGCAGCAGTTTCATGTTATTACCACTCATGAGGCAGATCCCCCTGTCCCCCTTCTCTCTACTTCCCTCTTCGTTTTTTTTTCTTAATTTTTTTTTTTTTAGATCAGAGCTATTCTGAACTTTTGTAAATGAAAACCATTTATCAAAACAAGGACAAAATTTAACTCATACTTTATTGAACCCTTTAATGGTGGGGAAAAAGATGAATTAGTTCACTTTTATTTTTACATCTGGTAAAAAGTATGGAATTCAGGTATTCTTTGCCAAGTTTTGACGAGAAATGATTTTTTCACATCCAAGTAATAGATGACTAGGGAAACGGAGTGGCTTAAAATGCAAATGCGGGGATATTAATTATTGTTGTTATTGGGACATTTACAAGAATAGTGTGGCACTATTTTAGAACCAATAATGTCTAATCTTTTAAAACTACTGTAAGAAAAATAGAACTAGAATAAAACCAAGCATTAAAACGTGAATTCCCATAATGTTTTAGTTTGTTTTGTCTGAAAATTTATTTGAAGTCTGGAAATGCCTGGTGCATGTATTCAATATTTTATAACTTAATTTGTTCAACAAGAACGGCTGTATTTAACAAGGTGAAACAATTTCACGATTAAAGCACTGCCTGCTTCATCAGTAGTAAAGAGCTCACGGAAAAATATCTCATCTTTATAAGGCAGAGAATCATAATTTAACTGCCGAGAACAAATGAAGAGTCTAATTCTTATTTTGCTGCTTTAGTGGTAGCATGTGGTGATAGCAAAGTATTAGCATAAGCCAGAACTTGCTCCCACTTTTCTTTCCAGGCATGTAACAAATAGCTGATGGCTATGTAAATTTCACCCAAAGCAAAGTTGTCCCAGCTGGCAAGCCATACATTAAAAGGTAAATTACACAAAGCTGAGGCCATCTGGACTAAAATATTCTCCTATCAATAGTATTTTAAGCTCGCCAATTCCACACAATGAAGGACAATATATTACGTATGTATTTGAGGTGTGGGCTTTTTACCAAGCACAATTTTAAAAACTCCAGAAGTTAAAAGGTAAGAATGGACTACAAACTGATTTTGATATTTTCTTGGCATGTAATTTTTAAAGCTTATATAGCTTAATTTTAGTTGTATTATATACATACCATGCATTTAACTTCATAAATGCCTATTTTCTGACAAATGGCAAGTCCAGGAAGCCAGCAGATCCAACCTATTACATAAATGCCAAGCAAAAAGAATTTGATATTTGAAAGAAACCTACCAACATCTGTACTTTCACAAAGCTGCCAGCACTGCATGTTTCCATGTAGAATTTTACTAGAAAGCAGCCCATGACAGAGCACCTTGATATCTTTTTTCTTGTTTGGTTAAACCAGAATTTTAAAGCAAAAGCCACGCAGGAAAATGAACAGTTGAGGGCCAAAAAACTAACCAAACCTTTCTAAACTAGAGCAGAGTCATCACTTATGTTAGTGAAAATTTCTGCATTTAATTCACATTAAATTTCCCATCTTGTCCAGTCTCAAAAAACTAACTCTATGTTATGTATGGAATTTAAAGTAACATCTGTGTCTTTGAAATTAAATTAACATACTTCCATTTGATAAGCTTATTAACTGTAATTCTCAATATGCTGTAGGAACAGACACCAACTAGAGAGATGCAGCTGACACCACCACCTGTCTGATATAAAGTACTTTTTATCATCGACATGGAGGGACCTGTCAGCAGTCAGCCAAAGCATCAGACAGATTAGGAAGTGACACAGGGGCAGAAAAATTACTTGCCTCAGACCACAAAGCAGATAATTGATGGGATGGGGAGCAGAACCTGTGCATTTTGGCTCACAGCTTCATACCTTTGCTAATGGCATTCCCAAAAATCAAATGATGCAAGGAAAAGAGCAGTTTGTAACTTGTACTACATTTGACAGAGACAGTATTTGAGGAAAACATGTTTAAGTATTTTACATGCTGCTGGAAATATTTATTATACTCATTCTCTAATTTCCACAGAAGACATTTCCCATTTCATCCCCACATAGGATAAGAAGATCTGAAAGTGTATGTTCATACTTAGTCTCAAGGTTCTAATGCATGAACAGAGGTAAAGAATGAATGTGGCCTCCTTGTAGATTCCACTCTCACTCTTTTTTCCTACCTGGCAAGGTCCTGTGCTCCTCTTCATAGCAATGAATCCTTGATATCCTATCACCACCTTTTAACCTACATGACACCTCTTAAATCACAAAGCTTCTCACCACATCAAATACAAGTCTTTAGCTCTGTCACCATTGTTTCAATGCACTGAGAAATAGAAACAGTCTGAATTTACTCAGGGAAAAATAAAACCACCACAGAAGCACAGTCTAAGCTGCGTTAATTTAATCTTCACAGGAAATCGGGGAGTGCGGGGAAAGAAAAAAAGAGCACAAATAGGCAGTCAGGCAGCAGGAGCTGTAAGGCTACTGGTGGCCAGTTCTTACAACTCTGAGCTGCTTTGGCTGAATTGCTGATCAGGGATCACCTGGTTTTGTTCTCAAAGCTGCATCACAGACATAATAATCAAATGATGCTTTCTGTGAACTGTTGCTCTTAATGTAAAAGCCTTGCCAGTATGCTGTCTTTCTCTATGTACAGTTTTCAGGAAAGTAAATGCTAATGTAATTATCTAGCCAAGTCTTCAGCATCTGTCGCTTGAAAACTGGGGTTATAGTTCAGATCCTGTGGACTAATTGTTGAAAGTTAGCAGAAAACTTTTGGCTACAAAGGAAATTGGCGCACAGACGCAATGTGAAGAACCACTGTTCAATAATGGTAACAGTTGTCCCTTTAGATATTGTTCTCTGCCATGGCTCCCATGGACCCCCAGGCCCAATCTCAGCTCCACAGACTTTGCCTGCCTTCCCTGCAACACACAGTACCATCAGAAGACAGGTGCCAAAGAGACATAACAGAAGGATTTAATTTGGGAGGTTTCTTGGATATCTGGCTGGCAGTTCTTAATCTCAGTTCCTCCTAAAACTTCTTCTACCTTACACTGCTCTTTACAACTCCCACTGATCCAAAGCCAGCATTATAGCAAGGCACTTAATTTCTCATAGATATTTACTGAATTCCTCAAGGACAAACCAGTAGTTCTGGGAAGTACTGTGAGAAATATTAGAGCGCCAAACACAAGGCCATAGGGAGTTTTCCATTAGATGATATGGACAGAAAACAAATTGCCTATGACCAGCAAAAGTAATGGAAACCGGCTTCCTCTAAACTCTTACATGCTAAGGCTATTCCAGAGCTGCACTGCCAGACAGCATTTAGCACCTGAGTCCTTCCCCTCGGTACCCAGAGCATTAATTTGGGTCTTTCTTGCCCAGCCAACAGCTGGACAAGATTAGAATAATTTATCTAACTTTTAAGACCTCTACCCTACTGCTAAGCTTGGTAAAAAATGGCCAGCAGGTTCCACAACTCTGACTGGCAGCAAGTACGGTGGAATCCCAGAAACCAGGCTTCCTATGTTTTGGGAGATCAGTTTTTATTTATCATTGGATTTTCTTTTGCCAAATGTATTTCCACACTGGAACTAAATCCAAAGTTCAGCAACTTCAAGTGCTAGCTAATTTATTTCAGCGTTGTTGACAGAGAAATAAAAAAGGGATCTGTTTGTTAGTGGCATTACCTCAGAAGAATGACACCAAGTCCTATTCAAACATGCATCCATCAAACTTCTCCTGTGATACAGTGCTCACAAGATAGAGCTGCAAGCACCAGTATCAGCAAGTATCTTCTGAGGATTAGCCAACAAAGCTTTTAAGTGACCCCCAGCAGCCAGATGATTTTACTTACCAGAGACAATTCAAAGTAGAAAGCTTTCCTTTTACCTCTACTCATCAGGATCCAGAAATAACCCTTCAATAACCCTTCTCTAACTGCTGAATGAGATACTGGCCCCCATCCATCACACTGAAGAACCCTTCCTGGACTCAGTTTGTGTATTGTGTCCCTTTAATTCTCCTGTCTTGATCTGTTTCAGTCATCCTATAACTACGCTGACCCAGGTTCTTACTCCCCTCAAATACTTCTATGCCACAATTAAAATTTTTCCCTTGTGTTTCCTTGACTAAAAGAAATCCTCCACTAAACCCCCACATTTGTACCCACAAGGTGAAGCCATCCTCACTTTTGCTCATTGGCCCTTCCTTGTCCTCTCTTCCCTGTCAACAGAAGACCCACCATGCGTGCACAGTCCAATCCTGTCACTTGTCCTGTAGCTCAATAATGACCAAGTGGGAGTTTCTCAAGTGTGATGGGAGATCCTGCCTACATCTGCATTTCTCCTTTGTGCTTTTGGGACCACAAAAATCTCTTTGCTTTCTGTCTCATTCCTGCTTGATGGTACTGTCAAACCACTTACTACACTTGACTTTTTACATGACTTGACATGGGCCTCAGTTTCCTTTCACTGAAGTTAGAGCAAGCAACAACCAGCTTTTACTCAAGTCACCAGTAGTGTGAAGTGACTGAAGGCTGAAACCATATGAAACCAATACATTTCTTGTGGTTCTTTCAATGCACAGTAAGCGAGCACAGATTGGCTGCAAATTCAACCCAGACTTAGAAACCTCAGCAAATGTTCCTGTGAACTTGATCCAGCCTTCAGGTTTGTTTCATCCAGTTTCAGGTTTCATAGTGAAAGTTTCACTGTGCCCTACATGCTGCCCCAATAAACCATGCCTCAAACAAAATAAGGACATCAGCAAAAATGAAGAACTCATCAGATAGCAATGTTTTAGTTTTATACCATATGTAAGAACGTGCACTGATAAGCAGTATGTATACAATTACTGCTCTTGCAAATCAAAAATTGTTCATGGTAATGGACTTCTACGTTACTACAATTTCTGCCAAGAAACTATTTTCAAGAAATGTGCATGGAATACCTCTGTGCCATAGTTATTCTGTTCCCCATCACAATAATTTACTAAGAAACTAAGCCTTTTCATGACAACCTGTGCACAAAACCTCCAGCATGCTTTTTAAACATTCAGGATGTGAAATAATGAAGTCCAAACTTTACTGAAGCAGTATTTTCTGTCTGCATTTACCATCACTGAGGCAGCAATGGGAAAGAAAAAATAATAATGAGGAAACTGAACATCTTTTATGGATCACACGAATACAAAGCCAAAAATGCATTTAATTGCCTAGCTCACTGAACATCCAGCATCTTTTCCTCTAAAGCTTGTCCTACTGGTAATGTTTTCTCACTTCTCAATCATATTAAACCAATAATTAAAATGAAAAAAAAAAAAAAAGCCTAGACTTACTATACCTTTAGGAAGGCATGTAGATTGTAATTTTATATTGCATTTCACGTAAGCAGAATTTTTAAAATTTCTTAGTCTGAAATTAAAAAAAAAATCTACGTTACATTAAGTTTTGGGAATGACTTAATTTCTGCACAAAAATATTGTTAAAGAAAAAAAAAGATTCTTAATATTAAATCAGGTAGGAAGATAGTCAACTCTGACCTCTCACAAGCAACTGAGTCATTCCTCATTTATACACATGTGATTTATAAAAGTATTCAATTAGAAACTGTGACAGGTAGTTTCCTATTACAGATTTTGAGTCAATGTAGTAGTCAAGGGCTCTTACTGGACTGAACCTAAGTCTAAAGTAAAATCCCTACTAACTGAAAGGGATGCAGGTTGGTTTCCAGAAGAGCAGTGGTGCTGTTTACAATCCCCAGCCTTGCTGGGCTGAGTTACACTGTTCTAACTGAGCCAGATGGGTGAAATCAAAACTACCAGCAAGATTAAAACATATGACGCAAAGGAACAATTATGTGCACAGGACCTTAGGTGCCAATAAGAATAAATGAGACTGCACTACATGGAGCGTGGAAGAAAAATTAGAAGTTCTTTACCTATTGATTGCATGTTTCTTTTACTAGCACGAAGAAGAGTACATTAATTTTATGTAACTGCACTACAGGTTTCTACAAACCTTTTTCCAGCTTTCAGCATTAAATGGCAAGAAGCAACAGTAACAACAAAGGCCAATCGCTAGGAGCGTAATGACTAAGTACTGGGCAAGAAAAATCAGTCGAAAAATTATTTAAAAAAATAAGGGAATATACTTCACATGGGAAAATTAATGGGAACAGGAAATCTAAGTACTCCCCTGCGTGTTGTGGAAAGCCCCCGCAAAATGTCATTTTTCAGTATTTTTAGCAGATTATGAGAATTACATTTAGCAAGAGGTATTTTCTCATTATTTTAAATGGTAACACTCTTGGTTTTCTTTTTATTAAAGAGCTGCTACATAGTGCTGGGTGCAAATTCAGGACATTTCTACAATCTCAGCATTGGTAACAGGTAGTATTTCTGTAGTTGGTCAGATCCCAAAGATCACATTAAAAGCATAAGCTCAAAGTTTTCGTGTTGGAAATACTCAAGCCAGGCTTTTATACCCAAGGTCTGTGGTTAAAAAGTCAGCATCAGCCCTGGTAATCCTCCACATGGAGGACAGGAGCTGTTCAGCTACCTCTTGCAAACAGCACTGCCCAACTAACCTGGTTTAAATTGCTTCACAACTTCTCATAAATACCGACCTTTTAGAAATGGCAGGTGAGCAAATGGAATAAGAAATAGTAGAGAGGGAAGTCACATGTAAATGCCTCGACCCACCTTGAACAGGGATGTTTTGGGCTGGGTTTTAACACTTTATTAAGCATTTTTCACATTGGAAGCTACTGCAGGGAAGGAAACTGCTTTCAACAAATACTGGAGTTTTGTTGAATTTACTTTACATTGTGTGTAGCAGCAGTGGAACTTACCACCACAAATTGTTACCACCACCACAGGAGCTATAGGTGAACCGGATGTTAAGAGGAATGGTCCTGCTATTCATACTATAAAAGCAAGGAATAAATCCAACCTATTCCCAGCTCAAAAGTTCTTGTGAAAGGTACATTCAAGGCACATGGTCAGTCCCCAACACCGATGGTGGCAGATATGAAATGTTACTTATATGCAACTTTGGAACAAGTCACCTCTTTTGCACCTCCATCCAGAATCCACAACCCACAACTACGTCCCTCTCTGTTAAGGTGTCTCTCATACATTACAAAAGCTACTCTAATTAGAAATTATTAGATATTAAACAGTCATGCAAGGCAAACCCACAGCAATTCCTCTATAAATTAAGGACAAATCAGCAGTGTCTACCCTTGTGGCCCATCTGCACCTGTAGATGGAATTACTGCTGTAATTATTTCCATCTCTGCCTGTATCCTCCATATACCACTTGGGGAAAAACTTGTGCCTGACTTAAAAAAAAACAACCAAAACTCCACAAACAAACATCCAACACTAACAATGAAAGAAAACCTTTCTCAGCTCTCTGAAAAACTGGAACAAGAAATCTAGTGTCTGTAAAATTGTATTGCTTCGGGGAAACCAAGACTCAGAAAGTATTAAATCAAACTGACTAATTGTACTATAACTGAGCCAAATTAATTAAATAAAGCCTGCCTTTAATAGCATTTTGTTTGCCGAGCCAAGCAAGCCTTTTGAGTGTTTCAGGTCACCATAATCCAACATAAGTTACTTAAACAATGTGTAACACGTAACATACAAAACTATTGTTAAAGTGCTTTGAATTAGACTTTAGACTTTCAGAGGTCAAGGATATGCAACTGTCCACCTCTATTCCCAAACACATTCAACAGCTACACATCAGAAAAACTCCATGTATTTGGACCAGTTTCAGGGTTTTACTTCTGCTTCGTCATGCAAATTCTCACTTTTACAGCCTTGTAAATTGTCTTCACTGTTTGAGTTGTGGACAAGAAGTTTCAGAAAAATCCAAGGGCAAGATCAGAGCACTCTTCTCTGTTTTTACATTCGTAACAAAAATCCAGTAAGTCCCATGGTTTTGCCTATGTCTCTACACTGTCGAAAATTATTTTCTGATTACATGATACCATACTATCTTGGCAAAATAAGGTAGATTAAAAAAAAAATCACAGATGATGTGCCAGGGCTTCCTCCTCTCAGCACTTTACAAGTTTATGAGAGTAGCCCCAAAGGAAAACCAAAAGCCAAAGAAACCTTTCCTTCTTTCCTCTGTTTTGGTCACATTAAAAGTTCCTTTACTATGTAATACCTGCTCACAATCAGGGCAGTCAAGCTTCATTAATTCCTTACCATAACATATATCCTCACTGCTCTCTTTCACGCTTGTGTTTCATATCCACCAACACCAACAGTTGCTTTCAGATGGCTTCAGTTTTGACCTTCAATTTGTTGTTTCCACAGCATGAAGCCTAGTCAGGATTCCAGTGCACAACACAGGTTTCTTTCAGCTCTGTATTGAAGGTGCTTAAAGACTGCTATAACCTGTGCTATTCCAGTCATAGACCTAGGAGAACCATCTTCAAAAGCATTTTGCTGGTGGACTCCAGAAATCCCTCGCTGGCCTGCTAAATGCACCCTTGGCCTCACTAAGAGAAGAAACCAAGTCTGTCAAGCTCTCCACCTGGTCTCCATTTCTCGGGACACTGGAGTATTGCGGAGGAAGTGGTGGGATAAGGAATGCATCTTTGCAGGATATAAAATTTTCTCTCTGGCTCAGAATCAAATTGAGAGGTCAACCCAACCGCAAATGTATTTAGTGAAAATTAAGGCTGAGACTAACACTTTGGAGTAGGTTTTATGTAGTGGAAGATGACATCAATGTTCTTTCCTCATGAGCCAAGTTCTCCAGCACTAAGAATATTCTCTCATCTGCACTTAATCTCTAGTCTAGGCTACAGGCTGTCCTAAAGCATGACTTGGACAGCCTTGGTATGCAACCTCTGTATTGTGGCCCTACTTCTGAATGTCTACAACAACATACAAACTTTGTGCTGCAACTCTATTTGCTACGTGGCCTTTATGTTTATAGTCCCCATTTCTCACTGAACACTGCAAGAGCCATTACCTGGAAGTGTTATATGCACAAATGAGAGCAAAGGAGAAGGGAGGGAAACATCAAGCATCTATAGACACCTTAGGAATTATGGATATAGTTTATTGCGTTTTAATAAATTAATGGGATATTCACTACTGGAATGAATCTAAGAATACACAGCCCACTCACACAACTGAAAGCTAATACTGGAAGAAAAAGCAATGCAATAATTTGCATTTTGAACTATGAGATTTATTTGAAAATCTCATTTTAAGTCTTTCTGTAGACTAATCCTATGCGTGCTTTTCTGCAACAAATCTAAGTAGGCAGCTTTACAATAAAACATTGTTACTTTTTAAAAATCAGTGAAATTAGACCAAGAAGCACAACTACTTTTGTACACAAGGTCAGTGGTAAGTAAAGTTTAGGTTCATAAAATAATCAGGCCACAGGCAATGAAAACTACCAGCAGCTGGTCTGGGCTGACTTGGGATTCCAGGGACAGCAAGTTTGCTAATCTGCAAGTCATCACATGTAGTTAAGATTGTCACGACAAGCTTTTAGTGAAACACTGGACAGCGTGAACCTTTCCTAAGAAGTTATCTACTCAGTCTGTAACTTTCTCTTGTGCACGTGACATTTTGTTGCTGTTGCTGATGGTGGTTTAAAGAAAATAAACTTATCAGGATAGGAGGTAACTAGCTGTATATGTCATATATACAAAATACGTATATTTTTCTAAATGGTAAAGACAGGAAGAACAGCCACTCCTTTCAGCCATTTTAACTCAGATTGTACTTGAAAAGAAAACTAATCACAACTGTAGAATTTTTGCTCATCCTTCACTTGTAAATCAAAGCATAACAGTTTCTACAAATTCTTATTTCTGCAGAGGATCTGAAACTGGCACATTAATGAGTTTTCCAAATAGCTCTGCAAATATGTTAAGTAACTGCAATATAAAGAATGAACATATATTATTACCAGAGTCTAGTAAGAATTAGGACCTTACTGTGGTATGACACAGAGAAATAGATACTGAAAGCCTTACTAGTCCACATAGCTGACAGCAAAGTATCTGAATATGGTTTTTTGTACAGCCAACACACAGTCGTTCTGAGAACATTACTACTGCTTAGGATCAAACTTAAACATCACAGAAGTGAAATGCCCTCCTTTTTAAAGCAAGAGAAACCAAAGTATTTCTCCTTCCCCTTCCCTGAATGCAGTGACTTGTGCAAGAGACCTATGCAAAAAGCTGGGAATTGAAACAGAACTGGCCAAGACAAACAACAGTGTGAGGAAGACAAGATGGTTTTTTCATCAATTTTGGCATGCCACATTGACAAAAGATGAAGAAATACCAATAGAGACAAAAATCCTGAAAATCTTGGGGACTTACACTGATGGCTCTAGTGCTTGGTAACTAAACTATACACAGAGGTGTGCACACACTCACTTGCAAGGAATGATGCTGACTTGGCAATGCTTCTTTCACTTGAGATTCATGGGATGGAAATTCCCATGTTCTCTCAGTCTTCCACAGAAAAACTACCATAAGAAACCTAATTCCCTCTCAAAACAAAAAAAAAACAACCCCACAACTAAGACACATTCTTTCAGCATCCCACATTTAAATTCACCACATAATTTTTATTTCAGGGCATGGCATTAAGGCTTTTCCTTAAAATGCCAATCTGCTTTTTGATCTTTACTGCTGACATGAAATAGAAGAGCTGTACATTATATAAATCTTGAAGCTTTGCTTAGCTTCAAACTGGTAAAGAGAGAAAGAGAAAACAAAGCCATCTGCATAAATCCTTCCAAACCAAAAGGCATTCCCCTAACCCTATCATTCATTTCTGCACATCTTGTTTGAATTATCATTTGAAGTTTGTCTTGTTCCATCTCCAGAACAAGTCAAATAGCAGAGCATAAAGATATGGCTACATGAATAAAACCATATGATCCACTTGGTCACTGTTAACTTAAAAATAGGCTTACACAGAAAAATATTATCTGGCAATTGACATGTTACTTTGATCCCTTTCTTTCTGTATCCTGTCACATGCATTCAATTCAGCAGCTACTGGAAGCATTGGCATGCACCTTCAATGTGAACCAACAATCCAAGGGAATTGCTGCACTTGTACAAAGTTGTGATATTCAATTCAAATGAGACAGTATCATGTTACAGGAAGGAAAAGTTAAATTTTAAGACAAAGAGGAAGAACTGTGGTACTAGGCACTATAAAATGTAGCAAGTCTGAACAGGTGGTACAGCAACAGTTTAACAGATTCACGGGCTCAGATGTTCCCATGCAGAAAAACTGATCTACAGTAGAATTCCTGAAAGGGAAAAGTCTCCCTTGTCTCTACCCTTCTGTTTCTGAATCATGACATGAGATTTAAAACAGTGTATGCGATACAAAAAAATTAAAAGTTAGGATGACTCTTAGCTACCTTTTTTAAAATTTTGCCTTTTTTCATGCAAAAAAGTAAAATTAACTATTTTGAGATCAAAAATCAATTTTAAGGGGTTTTATATATTTATTGGTAGCATGTCTCAATGTACCACCAATGATACAACTTCAAAGTGGAGACACTGGGCCTGAATCAATTAGAAAGAATTGAAGTCTGATCTACTGCTTATCAGGTGAATGATGGAGGGAATAGTTATTTTAGAGAAAGATGCTCACCATTTCAGAATGGTTTCACTTTGCGTATGCCTTCTGCAGAAGTATTTATTATGAAGGCAAACAAGAAGAAACAAACATACTTCTCTCCTGCCTCATGACTTTCGTTCCAAACTGTGCCCCGACAGCAATTACAGTGATGGTACACAGACATCAGAAGGCAAGGAGAAGAGATGCCAGGAAGAGAAGCTACATCCTACCCCAAGCTAATCAAGGATTGAAATACTCCTAGGGAATCAAAGGGGAGAAAACTGAATCTTGGTCTTCCACAAATTACTCAAACAACTTAACGCTCGTGCTCATAGAAAAAAAAGAAGCAACAAGATTTTCACTGCTGCTGAGAAAATGTTCAACAGAGCACTTTGGTGGCACATCCAGTCCTGGGGTATGACCTCCAAGAGGCTACAGCCTTTCACTGGCTTCTTGTTCAACTACTGCTGATAGCTTACCCCAGGAAAATCTCTCAGAGCAGAACCACAGGAAAAGTGCAATGTGTTGCAGTATGACGTGGTTTGGATGCTCTGCTGTATTTGTAGCTTTGTATATTTTTAATATATAGTTATATATTTTTTAGCACTTTCTCACCCTTTCTCACACTTTAGAACAATAGTTAACCGTTTCTAATACATTCTTGACATTCTGTTTAGTCTTATTCTCAAGAAGAGAATTTCTAACATGGACATTCTGTTTCACACCAGCACCTGAGAGACTTAACAAGATACAGGGCAAAGAATCCCCTGGAGCAACTCCAAGGGACAAACCCAAGGGTGGGTTTCTGGGGCAACTGGTCCCTTATTGGATGTACCTGCTAGATATACTAATTAATTAACCTTACAAAAATCATAGAAATCCTCTACCATGTGTGCACATTCCTGTACTTTGCGCACCTGAAAACTTTCATTAAAGAACTATTTTTTATATTACTTCAATATTGTTTGCAAAAGTTTTTCTCTGATTCCAGGCAACAAAACTCCACAGATGTAGTCAAAGCGCGTTGCCTCAAATCCAAAAACATTCTTCCTGTTATTGCATTAGTAACATAGCGCATACTAAACATATCACTACCTAAAAATTTGCCACTTTTTGAAATAACTTTCACATGGTCATTAAATCTGATGGTGTTGGCTGTTCGTTTTACTCCTGGAAAAAACCGGTAATAGCACTAGAACCAGAATTAGTGAGCTGGACAAGATACAGGGACACTTTGCAGTGGCCAGAACTTTACATGCAATTAATTTCTTTCACAAATGCATATGCTCACAGAAATGATTGATTTTACTTCTCATGGTATTAAAAAAATGAGGCAGAATAAGGAAATTTTTTCTTGAGAAATCAATGACAGTTGAAATGAAAGGGAAGTGGGGGGAGATGAGATGCCTGAAGCCTACAGGAATTTATAATGGTAACAGTAAGGCAAAATCTTGCTAGTTAAAAGTAAAATCTGGAGGGAGGAGTGAGCGTGTTAGATTGGTTCAGAGATGTGTAAAGATAGTCTTGGGCTCTTTGTCTAAGAATGCCATCCAGTTTTGATTACAGGTTTCATTTGTGCTCCCAGTTGTTCATGAGAATGAACTTTATTGACATTCAACAGCCTCATTCAACAGACTGCCCAGAGGCAACACTGATAAATGTTCACACCAGTGTGCTGTAACTGCTTGCAGGATCGATGCTTAAAACATATTTTATTACATAACCCTTCTTCTATGACCTCAATTATGAATAGAAAAACACTATTAAAAAGAACCTGGGGTTAACATAATTAAAGTATTTTGGTAGATTTTAAAAGATTTTAAGATTACAATAGTCTTTATTTTAAGATTACAATAGTATTTATTTTCAAAAATTCCCTAATATAAGCATTATGCAATTTGCAGTAGAAACCGTATATAATTATGACTGCTTAGTTTCAGTTGTAGGTGCATACTAGTTTTCTTTTCTCCCCCTCAGGATGAAACTTCTTTAAGCAAATCAATTACTGTATCTAAGAAAAATGTATTTCATGGAAACTGTATTAAATACAGAATTAATTGTCCTTTTTATGGTATATGCTTCCAATAATACAAGTTACTAGGGCACTTCCCACCCTTCATATTTAAGGTGAAAGGAATTGACTCCAATAACTTATGCTTTTTTCCTATTTCTGGTACTTACAATCTCAAAGTTGAAGTACCCCCATTAAAATTTAATTGTAAAGAATTTTTCATTCACTAAGTTGGGAATAAAAGCTTTTTTATTATGAACAATTTTTAATATTACCTTTTCAGACAATTTATTTGTATGCCTCTGTTGTCTTCTTGCTTATGCTAGTAATATTGGTATGTTTGTTTTGCTGTTTTTTTAAAAGCTCAAACATTCCCACAACAGCTGCTTTCCTCAGTAACAGGTAACCAGCAGTATCCACATTAAACAAACTTTTAAATATGAGAATACTGAGAAGTCTCTCTCCATTAGACTGCACCAGTCTAAAAGCCTTGGCTGTATGCTGCAATGCCAGGTAATACAGCAACCTCGAGAGCCATCACCTCTAAAGACCCAGACTAACACACTCAGAGGCACAAACGCTATGCAGATTCCAATAGACCCCGAGCAAAATTCATAGTCATGTTTATTAACTTAAAGCTATAAAACCTGCATCTAAGTAGCAGCATAAGCAATATTAATCACTGTGGCTAACCACTGCATTTCAATGCAATACAAAATATAAAGGTGTCTTGACCCATCTACAAAGGAAATACCTCTAGAAAGTACTGGAGGATGTTAGCCCAAGTGCTCATTTGCAACTACTCACAGATCACAGCCAGTATTCCATTCTTGTAGTAGCACCATTGAACTCCTTGCAGACAAACCTCTCCTGTATTTATAGGACGGAAACAGATTAACTGCATCTGCTTTGGCTGTAGTGTGTCTTTTATTGATTCCAATTCTGACTTCTAAGAAACCAAACCAGAAGAAAGCAGAGAACAGCCATCAATACTGGGGGCTGCACTAAGGCTACACTAAACTTTGTCTGAGAAAGGGATTTGTGGCAATTCAGTGTCTGATGGAACTGTTTGATGTAGCAGTAACAAACCATTATGACCCATAATTTATATTTGTCTACCAGTTTTAAAAGGAACGTTATCTGTCTACATGAGGATCACACACTATGGAAGCAGCATCTGTGTGTAGTTACTGAAAGCTGTAGCAGCAGTAAATCTCCAGCAGAGAAAGAGATGGAGCCTTACAGATTCAGACATCCACAATCTGAGGACTGTCTCAGAACTTCAGAGCACAAACAGTATTGCCATAGTAATATGCCTGAGAAAATAACCAGGGATAGAAGGGAAATGGAAACAAGAGCATGTTTAAAGTTGTAAATGGAGACTCCAGTACCCTTCCCTCTCTACTATCTGTTTTACTGATACTCTATCCTCCCAGCTATCAAGCCAGACAACCCAGATTTATGTTTTGTTGTAGCTCATAATAGCCACCATACAACAGGGCAATGGGCAGAGCATAAAGCACACCCATTTAATCTTTCTACCACAACATATATTTAGTGTACATCTTATCATACAATTCTGGCAGTCCCTAAGAATCAGATGTCCCTATTTTCCCAGGCTCCATGAGACCGTATGGCCCACACAGAACATATTGAATATACAAACTTGCAGAGGAAGATTGTTTTAAGGTCTGTAACTCACAGCAGGAACTGAGCTAAGTTCAGTTCCACTTGGAAGCCATAAAAGCATGGGTTTAAAAAAAGTGCAGCAGTATCTGGTGTTTGATATCTAACAGTATGCAACATGTTTATGACATGTATTAGGCTACAAAATCTGAGTTCATAGTCTGGGACAACAAAGCAGAACTCAGCTCTGGCATATGTAGTGGGAAATAGAAAGGCATGTCTTGTAGTGTAATTGTAATGGATATTGCTGCTCCCTCAAGAGCTTGAGTTGCATGGAGCAGGTGGTTCAATGAAAGATACTAGCACTTTGGAAAAAATTAAAATACACTTAAAACAGCAACTAAATAGCAGCTGGTTCAAGCACAAGTCAATTCAGATTCAGTTTTACTATACAAACAACACAGTTCAGTTCTCCATAATTATTTTTCAGAAATGACAGGATAAGAAAGTTTGGACAAAATAGATAGTAACTAAAACTGTCTCAGTCACACAGAACTCAGTTTAAAGGGTACCAAAATAACGAAATCTAGATGAGGTATCATTTTCAAACTACTTTAAAAGTAGTCTGATTCCAAACTGGATGATCAAGTCCTATTGTCTTAAAACAAGTCCCACGGTCAAGTATGTGGTCTTAAAACAGCTTTTCCCTAATTGAAAAAAAAAAAAAAGCAAAGCCTTTCCCCTCTCTCATTATTTTAAGTAAAATAACCACAGAAGCAAAAAGAGAAAACGCCCAAGTATATGATGGAAAGAGGGAAACATACCAACATGCACAACGGCATACCAAGCCTACATATTGAAAAAAAAAAGTTTTCTACATTAAATGAGATCAACAGAACTAAGTGTTAAAAAGGGTCATGGCTAATTTCAAAATATGCTCTAAAGAGTCGGACTGTCTCCAGGAAGAACAAGAGTTACTTGCCAAGTAGGAAATCATGTCAATACTGGCTATTCTTAATCATCATAGTCTCATGTAGTGGAGAAAATGTAGTCATTTCACCAAGTGAACACCACTTCTTACTTTCATACCTCAAAGTATACTTCCCCCACATGCCCACTGACACTTTTTTGCTACAGCAAACATTATAGAAAGTCAAACACTGGATTTTGTGTTTTTAAAAGTTTGTTGGTTTTTTGCTTTTGTTTTGCTTTTTCCCATTTTTAAAATGAAGTAGAATTAGAAAGAAAAATTTTGCATGACCCATGAGAGTTTGAATCAAATCAGTCTATCCTGAACTAAATCTTGGGTTAATCTTCCAGGCTTACAGGGTTATGACTTTGTATCTCATCCTCTAGAAAGCAAAAATAAAAAAAGCACACTGGTATTCCATGTATAAAAAGCAATAATCCCATACAGAGTATTTTCCAAGGAGTGCTTTTCTAAAACACAACCAACTGCAACTTTAAACCTCAGTATACCTGATCAAAAAACCCACTATGATGTAAAGGAAGGCAAAATAATCCCAGAACAGCAGCATGTTGATTTACCTAGAACAGGAAAAAGGGTTTTAAATGAAGAATTACACTGCTTGTACAGTGTTCACTTAGGATAAGAAGACAGCTTGGCAAACATACTGAAAAAGGGGCACTGCAACTGCACAAAACCTTGCCACCTTTCCCTTCCAAGGAGCATGCTGCTCCACGGGTCACTGTCCTCCCAGAGCAAAAATTATCTGAGCTACCTCCACTGAATTCTTCAAAGTGCTTATGTGAGTGAGAAAATAATGAGCAACTCTCAGGCTGCTCTTTAGCATAACATAGCCTGAGACACCAGCAGCCCTTCCATTCCTCCATGCTGGAGTACCCTGGAGGTTTCAGTACCGCCATCAGTCAATAACTGAAAAGCTGAGGCTCTGCTACTTAGAAAAGTACTTTAAAAATGGTTTAATTTCTTAATTGCTTTCAAGATTTGGATTATACACGGCTGGTAAGCAAGATTTTTAAAGATATATATTGTGGTTGAAAAACTTTTGAAGTTCTGTAAAAGATCCGCTTATATATTGAACTATTATCAGATAGAACTTTTTTTCAATTGAAAGTGAAATCTTTCTCCACTCACTTGTATGAAGTACAATGAAACAGAAAACTAAGCCAAGACAAATTACCTTGTTTTGCATTGAGATTTAGCTAAAACATAAAAAAGCTAAAACCTCATTCCCTAAGTATTTGAGCAGTGCAGGTGAAGAGCTGCTTGTGCCCTATGCAAAAATGATTTTGCATAAATTTAAAAATTACTTAAAATTATTAAAAAAATTAAAATTTCGTTAAATTTTAATTCAACTGTTTTTCCAAAAGAGGTGTTATGATAGTGTCATATCCCATGATGCAAAACAGTGCATCCATAAGCATGCCATTTTGGTAGAATATAAATTGTGCAAACCAAGATCAGTTGTACCTGAAAAATAACCACACGTACCTGTTAATGTAACTTAGAGCAACATAGGTAGGCTGCTGAAGTTCTTGTTTCTCTAATACACGTGGGTCTGTATCTGGAATAAAAAAATACATACAAAGAATTGAGCTTTCTGTATTTACACTGGAATTAGGGGACTGAATGCTGCAAAGTAACGTAGGCGGACACAAGAGATATGAAATAGCTCAACCCAGTTTATCCATAGAGTACACTTAGCAAAGCTCAACCACTTGCTCATTGATTCATAAACACAGTATTACATTACTTTACACAAGAATTTGAAACATCAACAGTGATGTAATTTCCAACTGTCACACAAGCTTTCACAATCCCCCTCATAAATACTAGTTTTCACTGCTTTCCATGATTTATAGTGTTAAATGGATCAAGCTTTCTTCTTTTTTAATGTAGCTATTTCTAAATATGGTTGACACCTTTTAAGATGTTCCAAGAGTGCTTAGATTTCTTCTAGGCCTTGAGACATTTCTTCTGCATCTCTGAGTTTTGTTCTCTCCCTTCTCTACAGCTTATTTTCTGAAGCTCTGAATCAGAATAGTCATACAAAAATGCTCTTGAAGCAAAACGCTTGCCAAGCAGAGCATTGCCCACCAAAAGCCCTGAAGCATACACATCCAAATTCCCTCGAGTGCTAACTTTCTCACTCAAATGAAAAAATATGTTTTCAATCACTGTTTCCATTGTCCTTTGCAGTTAAGTTGTGCTTTTATCTTTAACAAAGGAGTTTTGGTTTAAATTTCTGAAACCAAAGCCAAGGGAGTATGTCCATAGTTTAGACAGTTTTCTTATACCAAACCCCAGGATTATACTGAAGTTTCAAATACAACTTTGCCCTGCATAGTTGAGAGGCACCTTTAGGACCTGAGCATAAACAGTCTTCAAAAGTTCCCAATGGAAAGTGTGCATCCTGCCTGTGCAGATTACTACATAGTCATTAACAACATGTTTTATCCATTACTTTAAAAGCAATTCTGGGTGTAACTTCTGCATTTTAACTATCAAGAATAAAAGCTGCCTTTACCAAATGGCTCCCCACAGCACTGCTGCTATCCATCTTTTATTTCTGAGAACCATCTACTTTGTGTTTGGCGAGGGGGGGAGAGTGTGGGGCACTCCAAGAAGATCCCATATTTTGGATTTTTCTTGCTTCCTCCTAGAGCTTTACGCACTGTTAACATTTAAAAACTCATTATCTTGATAAGCACATTAGTTTGACTTGATCAGTCACTTTTGGTGGTTTTTGTGGGGTTTAAAACATGATACAATTATTTTGAAATCAGTCTCTGCTGCCGTGCCTTAAGGAAAGTTTTTAACTGAACAGAATAGGGACTGTGCTCAGGGGTTGGTGCATTTGTCACACAACTGCTGAAGCAGATAATGTCTTTATTCAGGGAGAAGGGAATCCCCTGCCTGCCTCTCAAAGCTCAGACTGATCCTAATCTTTCTCCTTACATTTGCTCCTGCACAGCTTAGGCTGCAGGATTTGTTAACATGCCTTTATCAATATGTCCCTAAAGAGATAAATAACTCTAAGGAAGTTCAGAGAAGATGGATAAAAGTACAAGTGCCAATCCAATCTGCAACCCCAAGCCTGTCATTCTTAAGAGGAACAGATCTTGCTGGTGCCTGGGGAAATTGTGCAGTAATTGCCAGCACATCACACTCCATATGAAGCTAACCAAAGACAGCAAAGCATCAGCTAACCTCCACGCTGTCTAATTCACTTCTGTGAGGAAGCTAGGTTCACACAACACACAAAGATCTTTTACTTGCCTTTGTTTCTATAAACCCACCATCATTTAGCAGGCCAAGCATACAAGTACTGTCACGGTGAGCTCTCTTAGATTTACACCTCGGTGCTGCGTGGCCGCCATGAAACTGTCTCAATCCAGAATGTCTCCAGGGCATTAATCCCAGCCAGGACTATCTGAGAACTGCCTCAACCCAAATTCAGGCATCTGTGGTTAAATGACTGTGTCTTTGCTAAGCCAGTTCTTAAATGGGATTAACCTCCACCTATAAACAACAGTTTCTGTGACTGAAGGAGACAAAACTGGGGCTGGTTTACATCAGAGTGCTGCACATTATCTGTGGGAGAGGACAAGGAAAGGCTCAAACGGCGAGTCTGCCACCCTTTCACAGCTCGCCAGCGGCTCACCATAACACCAGCTGAAGATGAAAATACAAAGACAAAACCCAAAAGCCCCATAACTTTTGCAGGAGTGTGTTATCACAGAGCAATTTGCCTGCTGGCACCTGGAGAAAGCAGACTCCTGTCTCTCAGAAGGTGCTGCCTGACACACGAGGAACACAATACAGATTCAATTCTATCTCTCTATCCCTTCCCCCTCCACATATCAGACTTCTCATGTTTTTCAAGTCAATTATGCTGTATATACCAATTTCACAAAATAATCCAAGCCATGGTAAAAAATCTTGAATGAATTTAGCACTCAAAATGCTTGACACATTTTTATTCCTCTTGCAACCAGCTGCTGGCTTGCCAGTCATGAGAATGCTGCATTCACTTCTGCACTGCAGCAGGAACTACACAGAACACTACTGGGTATTATTTCTCTTCCTCAGCTATAACATAAAAAAAACCACAGAGACTTGTTCTGGGGCCATGGCAAGGCCCTCAGAGAAGAGCAGAAAAGCGGAGAAACCAGACCAGCTGTGCCACAGGTGGCAGCAGCCATGGGGACCTGGCACAGTCCTTCCCCAATTGGGGGGCATGAGGGCCACACTGGCAGCCCCTCTGCATCCACCTAAACCCTGCACGGCTGTGCTATCCAGGCACATGCACATTTGGCCCACCACTGCCAGCTTTTTTCTCACTGTCTAAGAACGCCACCAGTCCATTCCTTTCTGCCTCCTTTCCCTCCTCCTCTACCCAGCCTCAGACAGTGCCTTTCCTCTCTCCTGCCCCTTCCTAACTCCAATTCTTCCTATACATCCTGCGCTCCATTGCGCTCTCCTGCTCTCACTGTTATGCTCCCCTCTCAAAATGTCCCAACATATGAACAAGTTAAAACTTACATGGAGATGTCTGTAACCACTTGTTCACTCTTGTACCACAGGACTAAACATAGATGCAATTCATTCCCTGGACTGCCCTCTTCCCTTCTGCCCCTGCCTGCCCCCCCTTTATTGTATTTTACTTCCAATTTAGGCGGTCTGCTTACATTCCTGATGTTAGTTAGCACACTTTTGAGCACAGAGTGAATATACATTGTTAACAACCACGAGATCACAACCCTCTCAGACTTGACACAAAAAAAAGCCAGTAATTAAGCTTTTTTTTTTCTTTCTTTTTTAAGGAATAGCAAGTACAGCTACAGTGAGATTAAGCAGCAGTATTCCCTGATGCTGAACCTTCAAGCCTGGACTTCCAGCACTCTCCATTTCTCATGCCTAAGCACATTCATACAGACACTAGTGATGTTTTGTAATACCACACATGCTGCCCAAACCATGTCTTTGAACACGTGCTGCCCCACTGACCAGGATGTTATGCATCAGCCAATGCTCTCACTTAATCTGACTTGGGAACAAGGAGCAGGGGAGACAAAAATCTGTTGTCAATCTCACAAAAATGGCCCTGTACAACATTACGTGTTTAGTCAGTGTTTCTTCAAACTCGCATAGACTGGTCAAAGTCAGCCAAAAGTAGCCTAAATAGTTTCCAAACACACACCTATAATGGATTAAACACTCACAGATGACAAATTTTTTTGGAAAATATTTAAGCAATATAACCTAGGGCTGATCCGAGTTCCCTTTCTTGTAAGAAAAATATCCAGTGCACACACAAAAATGACTTGAGGGGACTGGTTGATTAACATTAACTAGTTACCCTCACTTCTTGAATTAACAAGGGCTATCCAAGACTCACTGCTTCATTGGTTTTGCAGTAGAACAATCCGGTAGAACAAATTGCCACCCGCTGTACATTAGCTGCCTCCATTACTTGTCTCTTCTTATAAACATTATGTGCCACTGATTTCATTCCACAGTGGGAAGAATTACTTTCTGTAATTCTGTGAGGATTTTTTTAGCTATGTCCTCCTCATTTACTATGGTGCTAGATTTTGAAAACCCTCCTTTGTCTTTAATGAAATGTTATTAAAATAAAATTTTTATGTTATACAAACTACCCTAGAATTTTGTTCTGCATCCCACCACCTCACTATTAAAAGACTGAAGTGTGGGTGCTAACATCCGTAAGAGAGAGTTACTCAGTCATCTACAGGATGACATCTACCCCCTCCAATTTCTCACATCCATAACCTGTTTCATACTGGACAACTAGACAAGTAGTATGAGTATACAATTAAGGCTGAGAGACCGTAAATTGCACTGCATCATCTTTGAACTGTTCACAGAAAACCAGGCATTTTCTTTGGAGTATGTTCTAACAAAATAAATCACTGACTACTGAAGCATGCTACGGTTACTAAATCACCTCACTACACAGAAACAACTTGCAGCTTGAAAGCACTGCAAAATCCTAACCTGGCAAAGTGTTTTAAAGAGAGCAAGTAATAAAAAAAGGCATACACATCCTGTATAAGCACAATCTTCAATTATATAACTTGGTTCTACATTAATATTTCTGCACAAAAGTACATGCCGCATCTTCATTGTATATAATAGAGCAATACGTTTTTACCCTACAAGATACAAGAAAGTTATCAGAAGCAACTTCACTTTCCTAAGAGCCCTGATTTTAAATCACTGTGAAAGATCACTTTTCACCTTACAAAATGCTAACAAATTCCAGTGGCATTATTTTACAGTCACAAGCTTTCTTCTTACGGAGACCATGAAAGGTCACTACCACTAGCAAAGTGGTAAAGATAGTCTCAGAAGAAAAATAATGACCTGAAGGATGTAAAAATTATACTGCCCTTCAACATATTGAATATGAACTGGCCAGTCCTGTTTTTACCCCACCTTACCACCATTTAACAAGCAGAGGTTGAGGTCAAGATTGACATAAGTCCAGGTGCCTAAAGAAGGACACATGAATCCCTGCTCACTTACAAATACAGTGACTGGATTGTCAAAACTTTTGGTAGCTGTAATCCTCCAACAGATTTCACAGACCAGCAACCTGAGTAGCTTCTTTATGGCTGATAATTATCCTTTTGTCCATCTTTGTCATAGGGGGTACCATGCTAATTGTGTGTTGGCGATTATTAGGGACTAAATTTCAGTCTAACAAACGAGGTCTCTCAGTGAGCTCCAGTGAGCCTCTGGTGAGGTGAGAAGTGCAAGACATTTCACTGATGTTGCAGATATACTTTTTGGAGGGAAGGGTTTAGAGATGTCCCTATCTTAAAAAGACTTAGGTTTGAAAAACATGTCTTCTGTAAGCCATACCAATCTTACACCAAATAGTTACAAGAAAAGCAAAAAAGGCAAAACTTCCCTTGCCAGCCCAAGTGTGTTATTTCCATTTCTGTTTAATCTCTAAAAGACTAACAAAATGCCTTTAATGTTATGAAAATAATGGCCCTGAAAAGTATTTTAAAAGTATTAAAGTACATATTTTCAAGGACCAAGGACTTACAATAGGATCTCTCTCCCAAGTCACTTGGAGATGTTTACGATAATCTCACCTTTTTGTGCAAGATCACACTGGGGTAAACTGCCAACACAGAGGTCCTCCAGACTCAAACCTGACTTTGCCAGAACATCCATACACACATTCCGCTCGCCCACCAGCAGGTTTGCAGAGTGCCTGTCTTGTATTTCACTTGGCCTTGAAACTGGCTGATATAAGTCAGCTCAGCTAGTTAATTAAAACCTACACTTCCCTTGAAACTAGCTCGCTTCACTAATGATGCCAAGGCAAATATTTCTGTTGGCTTCCTTAAAAGTCTGCAATTGTTCCTATGTGGATGTAGCTTAAAAAGCCAGAAATAGATAAATTCAATGTTACTGGAAATTGCTCCCCATCTAAAACCTCCATTACAAGGAAACCATTATGAATTTCACAGTATCAATTCCAAATGCAGTGTTATTTTGGTCTTCGTATAAATAAAAAGAAAAAAAAATCACAGACAACTGTGATTTTACAGATATTAACACAGTCCCTTAATTATATCTTTAATAGAAAAAAAAAAATCTCCTTTTCAAAAAGGAGGTTATGCTCCTCACTTCAAAGAGAACACTGGAGGATAAATACGATTCTGCAAGAGTTTTAAATCTAGAATTCAAGAACATCTTTAATATTTAAGCACAAGTTTAAGTTCTTTCCAAGATCAAGGTGTTAAATGCCACAGAGATGGACTTAGCAAAATATGCGAAACATCAGATACCAAACTTTCACGTTTCCGTAATAAGCTCTCATAGATGACTCAGCTCTCTAAACAGATGACTAAGAAAGCTACATTCAGGCAAGTACAAACAAGAAAACATTGTACTTATGTCAACTTTCACCGTTTCAGTGAATGCTAGAGGCTCCAGAATATGTTTTAGTACAAAATTCTGCCTGCTTGGTCGATCCCAGAGTTGCAGAAAGTTCTCAGCTGCAAACAGTTTATTTCCCCCATCAAATTGTACTTAAGTGCATGAAACCATGAAAAAAGAAACCCTTAAAGACACAGGTCACATAAGTATTACAAGAAGGTCAGGAAACTGCAGCATTTTTGGCCTGCTGGGGGACAGCTCTGTCAGGCTGGCATTCTGCTGCTGCTCAAACCAGGCTTGTGGACTTCCCACACAGCAACTGAGTGATTGCAATTGCTGCATTACAGCAGGAGAACAACGCAGTCCAAAGACAATGTAAAGCATCAGAAGTCACAGCCCAAAAGCTGAACTACTGTGGACTTCTCCTAAAGCCTTCAAGCACCAAAGGGTTATCAATAATCTTAATAACTGCAAATTACATATTACGCATGTAGACAAGTGGTTAGCAAAAGGAAATGTCAAACAGAAGGTTTATTTAAATGGAGGCTGCCTCAGTAAAAAAACCCAACAAGTATAAATTGGGAATGCACACACAGGCAGCTGGAAGGCAAAGCAGCAGCAGCTGCTGACTTAACACCCTGGATTAGCACACACTGGCCTCTTCATGTTGGTGCACCTCCCAAGGAAGTGAGGCAGTCCTTGTAGACTTTCCTTTCCCAAGGAAAATGGTAATTTGTAAAAACTGCCTCTTCGTTGGAAAGACACCATGATCCCAGGGACAGCACTCCAGCATTTTAGCTTCACTGAGTGTTAATGAATGCAGAACCTCTAAGATGTAATCAGAGGAAATCACTACAAGAGGGACCATATAAAAAGGGGGGTCAGAGAAGTTCAAAAGCAGAAAATTGTTGAAAACTAAAGCACAAAAACCTCCAAGAACACCACAACCAACAGCATCCATTCACTAACTCAGACTAAGACACGTGAAATTCCATTTTGTAACACAGCCTCTGAGAGACACAAGAACTCAAAGCTTTGTCATATGAGAAAATGGTATCTTGCTGGGTGATAAAATAACATATGGTATTTCAGATAACCTACACAGAAACAAATCTGTGTTTTGATCTTACAGCAGAATAGAACTTTTTATATAACACTATTTTGGAGCAATCCTGTTTCATCCTTGCAAGCTGCCACTATTTAATTCAGACTGTTAACTTTTAAAAGTAATGGCCATCCCTTATCTTGTCCAGCCAAACAGGGCTCTGATTACAGCTTCACATGTACTAATTTAATGCACAGTTACTAAAAGTATTTTAGCAACACAACTGAGATATCACTTGACATTTTCCATTTTTAATTTAAAAACCAAATAGCCAAGTAAAGAAACAGAAGGACTTGCAAACCTGAAAAATATCTTTAATTGAAAAAAAAAAATTGTAATATAACCATATACAAGAAAAGGTTACATCAGATATGGACAATAGAAAAGAGAAAGAATGTGCGGAGTCCAGTCAAGGACCCTGAATCTTTAAAATCTTCTAATTTCTGCAATTAAGTTAATTATTGCACAATAGTAAGTGACCACAGTGCTCCTCAGTTGCTGAAAGCAACCTTTGGATCTGTCATGCTGCCTTCAAATAGGCAATTAAAGTGAAAAATGAGAGTGTGCATAACTTTCCAGTACCATATATAATATACAAATAACACACAAATAAGAACAGAAGTTCTTAAACCAAATACTTGATCAACTTAGTCATGTCTATCTGTTTATCTGAACATGTCTTACTTTGTTACTCTTGAAATCCTTATTACAGATAATCTACTGCCTTAAGAAGAGTTTTCCCTTACCAGAAATTAAGAAAACTTTCCATTTCTCTGTCCCCAAAATAATTTGCTTTAACTGAGGCTGAGTAGCATAAAACATTCTAGCTGTGGGCTTTCCTGGTCCCTTTTAAAGTGGTGCTGACTGGCCCTCTCAGACCTCTGGCCCACCTGAACAACAGGCTGGAAACCACAGCCTGCACTTGCCTCTGGCAAAAGGAATGGCACGAAATCAACCCATTTTTAAGTCATCTCCTGCTACGACGTTCTCCTCTGAAAACCCAACCAAACTTCCAGCAGCAACTACAAGACAGAGAGCTGTGCACGAGGGTATAACCCTACTCCTTCAGAAAATATTATTGTGCACTGTGATTGAAGACGCCCTCAATCTCAGTAGCTCGTGTCTCAGCATAAAAAGAGTAATGCTGTAAATCAGCTACTTAATTTCTATTCAAACAGAACATAATTGCTGGTAACTGGCTGAAAAGCAACATATGCCAAAAAGACGTCTTTGTGATCTTTCAGATGTAATGAACTGCAAGCACACTTCATGTGCCATGATGCTTTTCCACTTATTATGCTAATTAGTTTTTATTTGAAACACGCAATTATTGCTGCAACCAAATGCAATCATTAATGCATTTCTTTGACAGGCAAAATATTCATGAATCAAATCAACAGGAAATAAGCAGTGCTGGAAAGGTCCCTTGGAGAAGGAAAAAAACCTCCAAGACTGCTGCTATTTAATTGTACTTTTTAAATACTCAGTTTTTAGCATTTGAAATGTTAACATCTTGCTTGCAATTTCTAAGTGCAAATATACTTAATGGAGCTTGACATAGAGAAAAATTAGAATGCCATTTTCACAGAACTCTGCAACATTTAATTCAAGTCAAATAACCTCATGATATGCCACTGGAGAGTAAATAAAAGGTCCATTTGCACTTAACAGTCAAGCACACAGGACATAACATTTATCATTAGTAATCTCTAAAATGATCCCATTTCAGTAATTAAATGAGCATTTTTATTCCTCACCACACTATGATGTGGTGTACTGTGGAAAGGCATTCACCCAGACTGGGGAAAGTCCCCAAAATCAATTAAAAGAAAACTTAGTTCATGACTTAAGGATGTTATTCTATACTGAAACAATGATCAAACCACTTTCATGACCTGCAGCACTGCCCCCAAACGCACAGAACAGCACAGTGGTTCTCTTTAATCACTTTTGTGGGCCCCAACTACGCTCGGTGCTCTCCACACCAGCAGAACAGCACAGCTACATAGGAAGAGCCCCCCAGTCAGGACACAGCAGGAGCAGACGAAAAGGACTTCTCTGGCTGGCGGAGTTGCATGGCCTCCCCAGATGACTCCTGATGCCAACAAAACCCCTCTGCCCGCATGGCTGCGACTCCCTGGAGGTGACCTGGTACTGGGCTGCCTGGCGGGGGAGAGCGGCATTCCCCGTGCTGTGACTGCGCAGACTGCAGAGAGTGGGGAAAAGGGGTGGAGGGCGCTTTCCAACGCAGACCCAGCCCTGCACGCAGAATTTTTAGGCATTCAGTCAAAAACCTCTATTTCCAGAGTTCACACATTTCTCCCCTCTCTAAGGTCATACACATCATTACCCAGTACATCTGGAAGTGACCAAAAAAAAAAAAAAAGAATGAGGAGCATTCATCCTGCACTTAGCATTTTGCCAAAATTTTGAGGAAATAAATTTTTAGAGTTGCTAATTGATTGATTGAGGGTTGAATTCTGTGGGTCTCTATGAGAACCCAGTCCTGATTTGGGCAAATCCATTGGGAAGTTTGGCCTTTTTGGGCAAAACTTGGTAACTAGTAGTAGAAGAACAATCTGTACATAAACCACAAGGCTCTCCTTTCTCAGTGTGAGGTGAATACATGCTTAAGACCATATTTTAGGATAAACAGTTTAGCATAAAGGAAGCAGTTATTTCAAAACAGCTAGTTTTCCTACTAAGAAAATCGAAAATTTATAGGTTTGTGTTTGGCCTTCATATTAATATTACTCAAATACTCAAACCCTTGTTCTCATCTAGTTTTAATAATGAAAACCTGGATAAACATTCAAAAATAAATAAAACCTAGTATTAGTTTAAATAAAACTTCAAAATATATATATCTTGACAGTTCTGATGCCTGAGGGTTTTATTTCCCAAAGTAGTAATGATCTCCAGGAGTTAAAATAATATGATTATATCCCAACTCCATGACCAGCTAAACCACAACTGAACTGCAGTGGCACATATTTCATTTGCAATGTCAGAGGATCTCCATTTCAGACTATCAACACAGCACTAAATTTCCAAGTGTCACTGGAAACAGGCCACCTCTAATTTGGATTGGAAACACTAAAATGAACCGCTATAAGCAGCACAGCTAGTATTTTACCAGTTCAACCTCTTCATCTTTACCAGGAATGAAAAAGGCAAGCTTTTTACTCTCTGTCACATACTGTGTCTTTGCTCCTCTGCAAGCAGTGGTTGAGGGATTTTTTGGTTTATTTTAAGGGAGGATTGTATGGGAAGGAAACAAAACATATTTTTCCTGTGAGTCACTAAAATTACTATAAGCAGCCAACCAATCTTCTGGGCTACTTCGCTGCAGTCTTGTCAGAGACAGGATTCCTAATCTTCACTTTCTGCTGATAGGAAAAGGGAGTGCACAAAACGAAGCCATTTCTTGTAAGGAAGAAGGAAATGGCATAATTACCTAGCATTACTCAAAAGAAGCTCCAGAAGACAGCAACCATGCCAGGTGGAGCACGAACGAGAACCAGATGTGTTAGAACGCCAGGTGTTCACGTAACCTTTATTTCCTGAAATGTCTTTTTCCAAAATTCATTTGGACATACTGTGTCTTTAAACAATTTTATTGTTTTATTTCACCGGGAATAATTTCACCACCAATACGCCTCATCCAAGACTATGAACAACTCCAGAGCTACACATTAAACATCCAGCAACAAGCCTACCCTGCAGGGAACAGGAAACACACAAAAACACATATCACATATCACTGTATTTCCCAAAGGGAGTGAGTGTGTGGTGTGGGGGTGTGCCTCTAACTTCTCTAACAGGAAGATATCATCACTGAAAATAGTGCACAAATGTGAACCTAATACTCTCAGATGAAAAATCTATTTCTCTGCAAACAAACTGTCAGTAAACTTAAATAAAATAGTTATCCCTAAACAGCACCTTTTGGAAATCTAAGACTCAATTATTGGGATAACAGGGACTGGCATATGAGAAAGTTTTTAAGTGCTGTTAACCATCAACCTTGAGCAACAAGACTATTTTGTTTGCCCTTACGTATCAATAGTGGAGCAGAATCTCTGCAGTTTTGTACCTCTGATATTTGTTTTTGAAAGAGAACTTCAAATTATCTTCAGAAATAAGAAGGTGAAATAGATTATTTCATACACTGAAGTTAGTGAATTGGTTTCAGTATCTCCAGCCACTGGGAAGCCAAGTGTAGCAAGGGGTTTGGTGCCCTCCATTGAATGACATCTGGCTATCTCAGTTCAGCTCTTAGGACAGATTTTGCAGAGCAGGGAATGGGTGAAGCCTCACAGCTCCACTGAAAGTGGATCGTGCCATGTGCTCTCTCACCTGAATGGTCTGAACCCATACTGCCCAAAGATAAAGCCGAGGTGTTACCCTCACGCAACCACTCATGAACTAAGGCTTGCAGAGGGATGAGAGAAGGCATTTTCTGTCCCGTGGGATGCTGTGCAAGTTTATTGGTAAGAAAACTTCCAAGTTTTCAGTGCATTTTCTACCACTGAGGGTGGATGCCACAGCCTCAGCCTGCCTCTACTTCCCTGATGGATGGTGTTACACCTCCCCTGACTGGAGGGGTTTCAAGCTGCTCCTCACCATTTGTGTTCTCCTCACAAGGCACCGGCGGCAGCCGCGGTGTTCCCCCATCATTTCTGGCGGGCCTGTAGCCCCTCGGGTGCTCTGCGCCAGTGGAGATGGAAAGGGTGATAGGGAGGCACCACAACAGCAACAACATCAATAATCTGTTCCTCTCAGGGGAAGCCAGAGCAGTAGGTCAGACCAAGCGACTGAGAGGAAACCAGAGCGGGACACTTGCCATGAAAGGTGGGGCACACACGCACCTTTGGGTTCCCTGTGGAACACGCCAGATTCGAGGGTTCACTGTCATAGAAGGGCCACGCAGCAGCCCCAGCCTTTACTGCCACTCAGTACCACTAAACCACCACACAACCCCCCCCCAAACAAGCAAACAAAAAACCCCAAAGAAACATCACTCTTCTGTAGCCATTTCTTTCCAGTCACTTTTATGGAAAGTCACTGAGAAAGTTTTTTCTATTTCCAGAGCTCTGATGCGGAGAAAACACAAATCAGATTGGATGAGCTAAGCCTTAATGTCTGAGAAAAAAAACTCAAAGCAAGGGAAAAAGTAAAACCAAAAGGTGAATGGTCAGCTAAAAATAGAAAAGAAATAAAAATAAATAAAATAAAAAATAGATTTATATCAGCTTAAAATATTGACATTAAGCAGAGATTTAAGGAAATAGATGAGCTTAATAATCAAAGATGTTCTAAGACCATAGTATGTTCTTACACACTTTAGTTTTATTTTATTATCGCAATCAAAACCATGCAGCATCCAACAAAACAAACAAAAAACCCCACAACCCCCCCCCAAACAAGCAAACAAAAAACCCCAAAGAAACAAAACAAAAAAACACCCCAAAGCCCAACCCCCCCAGAACAAAACAAAAAAGTGTCCTGGTGTGAACACATAGGAAATACAGTAAGTTACCAATTCCTTCAAAATTCTTACACTATCTTTGCCCTCACATAGAATTTGAATATAGAATTATTAATCAAATCATGACACCAATGAATACAAAGCTAGCTTACCATAAAAAAAAAAAAAAAAAAAGTCTTTACACTTATGACAACAGGAAGACTATTCACTATAAAAGCTCACAGAAAATTACACGCCATTCTTTGGCTTCCACGGTTTTGCCTGACATTCGTGTAAGCAGAAGTGTCTGTACTTCCTTAATGTTTGATGTAATAGAAAGCAACAGAAGGGCACTGCACTTTCTGCAGGTGAAAGTGGTGCTCCAGGTTCACACAAGTCAAGCTCAGGCAGGCTTCTCAGCAGAGAAAGCTCATTTTCTGTTCAAGAACATCTAAGGGGATCAAGCAATCTAATAAATGCACTGGTATGTCAGAAGTCAGTTTTAATTAAGTAAAAGTAAGAAAAAAGATATGAAAGAGAAAATTTCCTACAAGCAGTAAAATTTCTCCTTGCATTGAATTATGCACAAAAAAAAAAATCTGTTCACTCATTTCTGCCTGTGAGTTTGAAATGTCGTTTATTTCTGATATAATAGTGCAGACACACAATGCCTCACTCCTAGCTCAGGGTAACTCTGAAAGGTAGTACAACCCTGTTTCAAAACAGTGTTAAATTTATTGTATTTACAAGTCTGTAGTCATTTGAAAAATGGATTATTCAGAATTTCCAGAACACCTGTTATTTTGCTATTCTTATGTATTCTTATGTATTCTTATGTATTATAAGTAATTAGAATCAGGAAGAACTTAGAAACAGGTAGGGAGGAAAGGAGGACATTCGAGCAAGGCCTTCTCAGATCATGATACTAAAATATCTACTGTATATATGCACACCTCTCAGGGTAACTCAAAAAAAGATTCACATTCTTCTAAACAATCCAGTGGCTAATTCTACAGTTAGCTGCTGACAAAGAAAATTACTTCCTAAAGTGATGGCATAGTACCTTCTAAATTCTACTACTGTTACTACTAAACAGCAATTAATTAACCATTAGGAGTTGATAGCTTACCCATTATTACAGCAGTGAATCTTAATACGATATTTATTCTGTACTGTTCCTCCTCTGATCAACACCCAAATATGAAACAAAAAGCACAACATACATTTACCAAAATTAACGGATATGATACAAGGGAGACAGTAGATAAAGGTCCTGATGCCAAATTTAAGGACAATTTAAACTCTGATTAATTTGTCTCAATATTTATTCAGCTATGCTGTTACTTATTCAGTTGGAGCTATTTTTAAACACAATTTTGTAAAATTCTCTAAAGAATATTACATAATTTGGCCCCAAAAGAGTATCAGTCTATAGAAAAAGACACTTTCAACTTTTAAAAACCCCATATTTCAATAATGACCTTACAAGTGAAATTGCATGTAACATCAGAAAAATAACATCACCTTTCCAAGTATGTTACTACTTCCAACAGCAGGTACTTCCTATTTTTAGTCTGTTTCACTCTTCTCAAGAAATAGTTTTAGAAGTTTAACAAAACCCTTTAAAACATTTCCATTGAAGGCTTATTTTAAAAAGTGTGGCCTGTTAAAGGGTATTTGTTCACAGGGAGGGCTTCTTTGGTTTGCTGTTTCTAAACAAACTAATAAAAGAACCCAAGTGGCAACAAAATACTTCTCCAGGTTCAACAGACACCTGCATATTAGCATCAGGACAATATAACTGCATTCCTGCCAGGATTAGTTCACAATATTTAACTAAAATTGCTTTGAACTCTTTTTATATTCAGGACTAACATGGTGTGCCAAGTATGGTGGTTGGATTACAAGAGAAATTAAGACCACCAGCAATAATGCTCCCCTTCTCCAAAGCATTTTCCCTGTCTCTCCAATAAGCCTTTTCTATTCCCTACTCCTGTCTCTAAATACATCTGCTAAGGCTATGTGAATTATCTCCCTCTCCATTCAGTCTGGATTTTAGCAAGTTCTAATATTCCTTCCTTAATGCAGTGTCAGTGTGCTCACCCCTTGCTCTACAGAGTGGTGTTGATTTGCAGTGAGAAGCAGAGAAATGCCTTGTAACTCCTCCGTAATTTATTCTAGCTCTAAAGTTTTCCACTGCAGTCAGTAGACTACCTAATAGCCTAGTCAAAATGAAGACAAACATCTTCTACAACAGAAAACCGTGGGGAAGGTGGCATGAATTAAAGGGTATGAAAATAAACACCTTAAACAAACCACCTCAGCGGGAGACCGAGATTGTCTGGCAATGAACTGCAAACAAGATGCTTAGAAAAGCCCCATAACAAAGAAAAAGCGGCATATTGTTCGAGGGTTCCCATGTCAGCACCACCCCTGAAGCCAGAAACATTAATAACTTCTCTTTTGTTTTTATTCTTTCTGGGGAGGAGAAGGGATTTGAAATCAAAACAAACAAATAAAAGTATATAAAGATGATTTCTTTCACCGCTAGTTGAAATTTGCCCATGCCAAGTACTAATGTACAATTCTGGGGTTGAAGGTTTCTTGTTTTTATTTTGAAAGGGGCAATGGAGTCCTACAATTTGGCTGAATTGTAAAAAGCTTAAGACACTCCTTACCAGAGGCTGTCCACTGCATCAGCTCAGCAGCCAAGCTTACCAGTTTGATGAGGTAATTGCTTACATCGTTTCCTAACTAGATTTACCTTTTTTCTTCTTTACACACTTGGGAAAAACTTCAATAAATTGATTATCAGTGAAATGTACCAGACTGAGAGCTGTCAAAAATGCACTCTCCATTGCCTTGATAAGCAGAAATTTACTATGAGGAGTCAAAATATAAGTTTTTTCTACTGTTGTATCACTGGGGTAAAGACTGACTTCCCAGTGCGAAAGTACAGGCATATCATTCCAATACAGGATGAGACCCAAGTACTCTGACAACCCTTTGCAATGTGACTTCAATGGAAAGAAATTCCGTGGACTGTGGAAGGAAGGCACAGGAAGGTACAACATGCTGTAACATCCATCAGTATAAATCATCAGTGGACTGGGACAGGGATGGATGGCGGGACGCAGACTGCCCTACAGTCATGTTGCAGCCTGAGGTAGTGTCTGCTGGAAGCACAATACTCCATTCTCCATGTCCATGCAATAAATGGCCTTCTCTCTGCAGCTACCAGTTAAGATTATAAATCAGTATGTTTTGCAATATTAAAAGCCACTCCAGCTGCAAAGGAACCAAGATCATAAATTCTTTTCAATGCACTTTTGAACAGCTTCAGACAGTAGCAAGGCTTTCCTGGGAACACTAGACAGCTGTAAAATAGCTGCTTCAAATTTAGGTTCTATTAAGGGAGAAGGAAAAGACCCATATGAACTATTTAATTAGCAGATCAAGTCACCAAGACCCACGAGGAAACAACTCAGCTCTTAACAAAAGGTTTTAACTGTTTCTTGAACCCCTATGTGATGTTTCTGAATTAAGTAAAAAATCTGAGTTGAAGAATATCCCTAGACCTCACCTCCCTGTTGCTATTAATGCATGTCAAGTAAACAGTGGGGGTAGAGTTTCAGGTATTTGTCAAAAGGATGAACATGCTAACTAGAGGTCTGGGGAACCCACACACTAGCTCTTCCTCAAACAGGCATGAAAAAGGTCTTTGCTAATCAGTTTCTTTTCTCATATGAAATCAATGGCTCTTAATCTCAGTGGATCACTTAATTTACCAAAGGGAAATTAGACTATTTTTTCTATAACTCAACAGCAGCTATAGTTGCCCATGCAAATTACCTCTCTGCTCTGCCTCTCTGACCTGGTTATTTAAGAGCAGGTTTGGAGTGGAATGGGAAAGGAATACTGTAGTATCTGCCGTGACCTGTAAAGGAACTTCAGGATTCTCCGGCAAACGATGATCAATAGCTGCAATTATTGCTCAGTGGTTTCACTGAGACTTGCTTGGGCTCCGCATGTGAAGGGAAGAGCATGTTATGAAATCTGAATGGATGCCATCAGCAAAAACTCACTGTTCTTTAAATCCAGTTATGCCCAACGTGAACAAAGAAGGGAGCCTACCAGCTAGCACATCATCTGGAATGGTAGACATGGAGACAGTAACAAGCTATGCCATGTTTCTGCAAGACAGGACCCTTGAAAAAGTCAAGCAGGGCCAGGAGTTGGACTGGATGATCCTCATGGGTCCCTTCCAACTCAGCATATTCTCTGATTCTATCCTTTTCTGTTTCTTACAGTAAGTCTGGACACAGTCCTGGTCTCCAGCACAAGCAATGTGTCTTAGGTCTTGTTTTCTGTCCAGGTATAAAAAGGACCAGCTTCTTTCTGCCAGGTTTAAAGCCAATATGAGAAAGAACTGTCATGAAGCAACTTGAAAAAGCATTGCATAGTAAGTATTTTTAGCCCACTATCAATAATGGTAAAGCTTATCTTAAAGAAAATTATTAAGTACCAAAGTTAATTTTGGTCCCAGTTTTAAATAAGAGAGTGAATATTCTACACTGGCTAGGATCAAAGGCCTCAAGATCAATTTCCAGCTCAGTCACAGACTGCTTAACAGTCCTGACACTAATTTCTTTGCTCAATTCACATTTATTTTTACTTTTCTGCACTTCAAACCTTCTTCTGCTTGCTGTGCATAAAATTAAAGATGCTTTCTTAGGCTACACTGTATTTGCTGGTGCAATTAAGTATCTACAGACAGTGAGATGTGAGCATAACTGTACTTCAAAATCTTCCCATAAACACACTTTTTTTCCCCACAGTTCCAACAGAAACAAAGTGCAATTTGCCTTCATTATTACCAGTAGGTGCAATGAGGTCTCCCTGGAGCTTTCTCTTCTTCAGGCTGAGAGAATGGCTGTGCCATTCAGCTTCATGTCATCTACAAACTTGCTGAAGGTGTGTTTGATCACACTCTCTGTCACTGATATATTAAAGAGCACCAGTTCCAGGACAGAGCCCTGCGGGACACCACCCATCAGCAGCCTCAATCTGGACATGGAGCCATTGACCACAGCTCTCTGGCTGCATCAGTCTGCCAAATAAACTAAGGACTCAGGCTGTAAGGTATACAACACCGAGGGGAAAACACAAGAGAATGTATGTAACTCTAGTCACTGCATGAATCCAAATATTCAATCACCCACAAGTGCTTGGAGCCAGTAAAACAGAGTGATCAGGGTGGGTGGGGAGGATGACACCCAAAACCACCACTACCACCCTGAAAATAAAAAAGAAGCACTCAGTTTGAGTTCACTGTCATATTCCTGGCAAAATGTCTGCTGAAGCACTGCAGAGAATTTTATAGGCCTGGAGGAGACACTGAAGAAATACAAACATATCAATGAATACCAGCAGCGAGAGATAAACAGTTTCAAATGCTTCGCACAACTAGAATCACTTTGCAGCCAGATTCATTGCCAAGATGAAGACTTGGAAGGCTTCTGTCAGACTATTTCCAATTACAGTGTTTTATGAAAACACAGGGGATACAGTATGCCTTGATGAGAAAAACCAGTGTATATATAGGCTCATCATCCTCAAGCAGAAAGCACTGAGGTAAGTACTAGTTGTTATGGATACGTCTGCATAAGTAATGGGTGTTTTTGCATCTAACCTTCGGGTTTCATTTATTTTATATTGGAGGGTGTGGGTGTGTGTAGAGAGATTTATGGTTTATGTTATAAACTTTCATTTGCCACAAAATCCTGGAGTGTTCTTACACTGACTGAAAAAAATACCTTCAAGCAATGAGTTTAATGTAAATTCAGAGGAATCAAATATCTTTAGAAGACTTTGAAAAATGCACTGCTGATTGTTCTTTTAATCCGCCTGTGTATTGCTTAGAAATTCTTTGCTAAGCAATGTTTCTCACTGAGTATGCACAATTAAATGTGAATAGATTTCATGACACAACAGATACACAAACCATTTGTGTGTTCCTTGTGTCAGCTGACCTCTCAGCCTAAGAGCTGTTTTTCCGATGACTGATGCTATAGTGGGGGGAAAAATACCCCACCCAACCATCTTTGATGACCTTACAGTTACTACATGAGGCACACACAGGCTAGAAATACCATCATATTCTAGACATTTTTCTTTGTATGCATACAAGACAGGAGGAAAGATTCTAAGGACCAGAAATATCAACTATCAGAGAGAATTCTAAATCAGTTTTATTAGTGATACCCAGTAATACGAAATGAACATTTGAAACCAGGTTTAGAGGTTTTTGTGTTGGGTTTTTAAAAACAAATTTTAATTTCAGTTAGAAAACACAGTGTACTAATTAGAGATAGCCTGTGTTCTAACCCCTTCTGTAGGTAAACCTAACAGAAAAAGTTAGTTCATTTGTTTTGTATTTTTAAATGAAAAACACTTTCTTTCTTTGTCCTATTTAGGTACTACTAATAAAAACAAATAACTATACATACAGACATACATATGTATACACACACATATATATATACACACCCCAGTTTGATAGATCTGGAGATCAGTCAAACAAAAAATCAGTCCTAAATTTTTAAGCCAACTTCACAAGTTGCACCTATCAAGACTGTAAAGAGTTTGGAAGCTGTGGGCCTACAAATCTCATAGACCATGACTTGAAAAGCAGCATACTAAATCCAAACCTTGGCCTGTTTCCTTGGACATCTGTTCTCCTTCAAACCCAGTCTTGAAAAGCTTTGCCTCCTCTCCTTCTCACCTGTCAGCAGTCCCTAAAGGCAGTTTGTGCTCACTCTCATTTTTGGTCAGAGAAACAAGAGAGAAGGCTTTCAGGTCTCCCTTCCAAGAGACTTCAGCAACCTATCAAAAGAGTTGCAAGGAAGTCATCTTTCAAAGTCTTCAACAAACAGCCTTTGAGAAACTCAAAGAATTCTTAGAAACTTTTGCTTCTTTACAGTCTCACTACAAATACCTACTACACTAAAATAATGAACAATTTCCAGAGATTGTAACCTTGCCAAATTTGAACACTTTTCACTAAAGAGAGTCCACTTTCCCCTCTCTTCAGTTCTAAAACTTGCTCCAGAACAGAGATATAGATCATCTGAATGAAATGGGTATCACTTCTCTAACACTAGGGAAACACAGTTTTTCCTAATTTTCTTTAAAAACCACATGAAACTTTTTACTAAAAATCACAAACAAAGAATTTATCCAAAAGCTGACATTGAGCACAAAAAGCACCAGTCCAAATTGTTTAGATGTGGAAAGGATATAATTAAAAACACTTTTGAAATAGAAAATGGAAGTTCAATGAGAGGTCTTACCACAATTTCTTTACAGATCTTGGTAGTTTCCTGGTTTAAGTTATCTGCTGAACAGATACAGAAGAAGGAACTATCATAAACAAAAAGCCTTAATGACAAAACAAGAGCATCTTGACAACATAAACACAGAAGGAGATACTATCTAGCATAACCTTTCTTTCTTCTGCTCTTCTGAGCATTTCTTTAACCCTTTTCCTTTACTTTGAAACAAGAGTGGAGAGAATAACCTGCCAGGTAACTTTGCATCTTATCTATTTAATCAATGCCACGCTCTTAAAGGGAAAACTAAATCCTTCCCAGTTCAGAATTTCCCAGCTTAGTGGGTGCCATCCTCTGGCACCCTCAGCATTTTATTTCCTCTTCAATTTTTCCAAATTTCATTCAACTTTTTGATTGCTCCTTGAGTTTGTTTTTTCTAAGACCCACAATTTCAGCTACCTCCATGCACACCAGTGGACACATTCTTTGAAGCACCAAGTTGACAAATAGCATCAGTTCAGATCAAAAGGACAGCCAGTTCTTAGATGCACATCTTTTCTGAGCTCATCTCATGATTACTTTGTCATCACAATCAGCTGCACTATTACTTCTGCAATATCAGGATCAGCTGAACTCTTTTTAATATAAGTCCTGCTGTTTTTAAAACTTTAGTGATGTGCCCAAATAATTTGCCACAGAACAGAATTTACCACAATCCACCTATATATGGAAAGGATGACTGAAATGAAATAAGGAAAGAAAACGCAAGGAAAAAATTAAAATCAAACTAATATGGAAGTTATTTTAATGGGATTTTTAGCTGCATGAAGAGATTTAGCTAGGATTTAACTATACTGTATCTGTAATTAAAAAATTAAGGCACATTCTTCAGAAAAGAACTCAACTTCAATGTATCACTTAAGTCAGCCAGTCAAATCTGTAGCAAAGAAAGACTTTTGTTTTCCAAAAATCATTGCTTCGGTTAATAAAGAAGGCTTTTAACAGCTAGTTTAGTTGTATCTTTTAACAACTTATTTTAAAATCATCTTTAAAATGCATACAGTGCCTAAAACCAGCTCAAGAGCATGAAGAAATTTTAAGTTAGGGATGCCAGCCGACTGAAACGAACAGAACTCCTGGAAACACCAGTCTCAAAAGACTTGCATTTTCCAGGTGGCAGTAAATTCTTCAACTCTTCTCATGGTGAATAACACGAAGGTTTCCCACGTTCTCAGCAATATCGGGCCACACCATACGGAACTTTTTACTTCACTGGATAAACAGCAGCATTTCTTCCCCCTTCCCCCCAGCCACATCTCACAACTGCTTCTGGGAGAAATCCCAGTTTCAGGAATTGGTACATTCAGCATGACTGCTGCACTCTCACTATGCCTGAACTTCATGGACCCCATGAGCTACTGGCACTTGGCTCCAAGCTCAACCAGAAAATACTGCTGTATGTGAGAACTGCTATAACTCTTGTTTATTTTGCCCATTCTGGCACATTCTCTGTCTGTCTCATTCTCCCCGCTCCAACCTGTTTATAACAGTTATGCAGCAATTTAACTTCAGAGGAAATCTGAAGATCACAAAAAAATCATCTCCAATAACAAAATTCAGGTCTGTATTTGACCTGCCAAACAAACAGGTTCTTTCACCAAAAGACAAGCCAGACATTTGAACTCTCAAGCACTGCCAGGACAGAGAGCAGCTCGCCAGTTCAGATGAGCAGCCAGTCTTTTGAGACCTTAGAGATAAACCAGACAAAATGCTAGACAGGAACAAAACGTACAGTAACAGTATACAAAAGCTGGAGTCTAGGATAAGAACACAAACGGGGGGAAAATAATCTTGCAAAGCCAAGTTTAACTCATAAAACTGTATTTGAAGCATAAGATTTTATCCTTCACTCTTTGTGACTTCTGGGAATCTCAGAGTACACCATACCAACTCAAGACTACAGAACAAATTATGGGAAAAACTGTTTGTACTTTGATACTTTCCCCATCACCAGTTTGGAATGTATTATGCAAATTTCATTTCTAGCATGCTATAAGACAGGAGTAAATTTCTGCTTGTCAGACTGTCTCCATCTTTGTTGCTCTGTCCTGCCTAGTATGCGAGAGAGTAAGCAATACTACTAAAACCAAAATGAACTCGGCAAATAAGAGATGTAAGAAGGTCACAGGTATTTACAAAACCATTTTCCAGGTAATTTAGATAGTTACTAAGATTGATTTGTTTCATATGATGTAGCCTCTGGCACAAGCTTAGAAGAACAAATGGCTTGATCTTGCAACCTTTCTTCACACAGCTTAATCTTACTGCCTTTGAGGAGTAATGTACATGATAAGAGGGCAAACAATGGAGAACCTGAGATCAAACAACTTAGATTAACAGATACCAAAGTGAAAATAGTGTTAGAAGAACTAAGTCTATCTGGCTAAGAACTAGGTGCAAATAGGAGTCCCAATATTTATTTTTAAAATTCTTGTAATGCATTACACTCATTTTTTGGGCTGTTAGGCCATGATGATGGCACTGGCAGCAGAACACAGAAGATGAAGTTAGAGAACACTCTTATCAGATGCTCCCACTCTCAGATAATCACAGCGGCAGTGGCAGACAGGCTGCCCTGGGAAATCAGGCACTGCCTTCCACTACCTGCAAGCCTGGCGGCACCACAGCACATTGCCAACAGTGTAGTAAAAGTTCAACTCTTGAAATAGCTGCCACAGTGGAAAATAGGTAGACTGCACTGGGACACAGTTATAGAAACAGAGCAGAGATTTTACTTTTCAAAATACTACTGCTGTCACGCAAAATGACTCTGGGGTCAGAACTCTTCAGCAGAGCAGTCAAAAATGAAAGCAATTAATTTGTCATTACTGAGTTTATCAGCCAGAATAAAGTGAAGTGTTCAAGAACTGTACCTTATGAAGCCTCAGATAAATGGTAATTTGCTCTGTGAAAAGTTCATGAGGCAAAAACAAGACCTTTGATACACACTATAGCGTGGCTATGAGAGGACAAGCACAGCAGTGCCTCTGAGAACAAGCTTTCTTCTGTGTCCGAATTCAAAGTTTCAACTAAGATGAAAGTTAAATGTTTTATGTCTGCTTATGTTTGTGCTAAGTGAAAGGTGATGCAGATGAAAACTTGCAAGAAAATGGCAGCATGACATTAAAGAACAGGAAACCAGCAGCCCAAAAAATAACATCAAGAAAATGATCATGAGAGACCACAGTGGGCTAATGCAAGTCCTGGGATATATGAGTATGCCCATGTATCTTGTGAGCTCATCAGCTATCATGACCTTGATTTTTGCACAATGCATTAAGTTTTGTTCCATTTTCACACTTTCCACTAATTTTCCACTTCCTGTGTATTCAACAGAACTACTTCTTTGAATAGAGTCCATATATTCCCTCCACTTGGTTCAGGAGAGCATGTCACAGCTGCCTAAACTCCTGGCATGGCCTTGTACCTTTCAGTACAGGATTATGACATCTTTCAGCAAAGCATTTTTGAGTTTAAATGGTTTGTCTCAAGGCTCTCAGTAGGGAACTGCAGGGTTTCATGAATCATTGCAAAGATGGAAATACCTGCTGTCAACAAACAATCAGGTCGCAACTGTTTCACATAAAACCAGAGGACAGATGTATCCGGAATGGTCCCACTTTGCATTGCTTTACCAGTGGCTCAGAAAGCAAACAGCTGTGGAAGTCACAAGACCACACACCCTGGATGAATAAAGTGTTTTCACTATGATTGCTTATGTGTTCTTCTCAAAGTTCACTTTGATTTTCACTATTAGGGCCACTGATCTGATTTCCATTAGACATCTTGCTATCTATGTCCTGCTCCACATCCATATGACACAGGCCTAACTTCCACACAGCCAAAATATGCCATATAAACAACAGCTCGTTCCAGCTTGTTTCTTTTCATTATGAAGATAGCTGCAAATGGGTATGTTCCACCAATCTCTGTTTGCACTGGACATTGTCTGAGAGACTGGAGAGCACCAAAGCAGAGGAACTCCCCGGAGACCATGAGCAAGGATGTCTCCATGGTGACAGCATGTTTTAGATGTGTTAAACATGACTACTGCATATTATTTTAGAAGGAGGATGAAGCCAATGACATCATCAGATAGGGAGACAGCAATGAGGTATTTCAATAACTTTTAACACCTTTAAAAATACATACTAATTTGACTGCACTAAGAATCTACAGAAATGCAACTGATGGAGCACCAGAAAAAAGGCACTTCCAGTTTTCATGGGACTAGCCATGGAAACTGGTGATGATGTTTTGACAAGATAAGCACTTAAGTGCTTTGTTAATCAGCTTTTGAAACATGAATTTTAACACTTTGGAGCAAAAAAAAATTTGTTTTAATGAACTCAGCAATGAGAGATGAAGACTGTTCACGTGATTATCCATTTTTCTTTGTTACATTTCAAAAAGCATATGTACGATACAGACCTAGTGATGGCATACACTAGTATGTCCCAGAGGTAACTTCTTCATGAAAACATCTTTCAGGGAAATAAGTGACAACATTCTGTGTTGTCTTAGAAGAGAATGGAAAATACTACTCTATGCAGCTGGTGATTTTTTTTTCTGGATTTTTTTTCACACTGTTCCTCATCCTTTCCCCTTTATATTCCTAGAGTTCTTTTACAGTTCACATGCTAAGGTCCTATATAAGTCTCAAAACTGTAGCCAAAACTCCGAATTCCAGAGTAATGCAAAAGACTATCAAGAAAAAAATTTTCTTTGTAGTTCTTCCATTAACTTATATATATACATATTTGGTAAGTTTTAAATATGAAAGAACTTCATTAACCTTTCTCCAAAGTCATGCAGAGGTAATATAACATGAAATAGTTTTCCTCCTTTATATGGGGTTTCTTTTAAAATAAATACCTCAAATACCTGAACTGGAGACTTCAGCAATGGACAAACACAACCAGTTCTACAAACACCATCTGTTCTCCTTCTTAGGAATGAGAAAACCTTTTAGGCTGCTTGACAGACTACATTTTTAAGAATCACGATGAAGAGATAACCCACTGTCTGTACAGCGTATTCTGAGGAGGAGACGAAATCTGTTCTGCACAGATTACAGAGACATGCACATTATAAACTACACAGTTGTAATTTAATGGAACTAGGAGCCACATCACAGACACAAGATGAGGCTTCTCACTGCGTGTATAAAGGAACTGGTTTCATCTCTAAGAAAATAATATAGTTACATAAATACATTATATGGTACCCAAGGTTAAAACAGTCTCCATTTCCAAAGTAGGACATTCTTAAACAAAGCATTACAACTTTATTGCCATCATTTCTTTCAAAAACATTGCTTTACATTAGAGCTCAAGACTCCATATTGAATCAGGGCAGACAGTTGCTAAAAGGACACAAGGTAAGACAATTAGACATTTGCTGTACAAGCCCCAGAAGAAAACAACAACAAAAACTACTGTCTTTTACTCACAGATCCCTTTGTTCATTCCCCTATCCTCATCCACTAGCATTACAACTTCACATTTTCAGGCTGAGTTGTAATAGACTCAAGACAGCTATTATAGTATTACAGTAAATTTATAGCTTTTATTGTGTTGTATTACACGACACAGGACAAAATAATGCAAACATTTATTCCCCGGAGATGATGTTACAGAAGTGAAGCTATGGTAACGTTAAGATGAGTAAGGTCTTTCTTTCCAGTTTAAGTAATCCCATACCTGCTACTTTGACACAAAAATTCCAGCAAACCTATCACCTAAAAAATGAACTCTCCCCCAGCAGTCTGGTTTGAAACACAGAAGTCAGCAAGTGCTTTTTGATCAGCCTGGGATCATGCCTCAGGAGACTTATATAGCTATTAAATCTCTCTTCAGGTGCCCAAGGAAGTTAGAAATTCAAATGGCTTTTCAAAAAGAACAAACACATACTCCAAACCTATTAAAACAATTTAGTGAGCACTAAATACAGTAATTCCCCATTGCAATTATATTAATGATGGTGCAAGGGAACTTCACATCAAGAAGTCTCAGAAAAGTCTAATAGTTAAATACAGTGGAAGGCTACTAAAGGCAATCTGCACTTATTTTATTTAAACCAGCTGCATAAAAGTTCTGAGGAGTAAGATACAGTTATTACCATTAAGTTATACTAGAAGTTGCTCAGATTCAATTTGTAGTCATTTTAAACTGAAACATTTGCACTCAAGAGCCAAATAGAAGATGTAATTATCCCAGCTTAATTTTATTTATTTATTTAAAGTCATCCAGCATTCTGGTGAAAGTTAACATTTTTAAAGAGACTATTCTCAAGTAAAACACGAATGTATTTTTCCCTTAAGAGTAAAACAAACAGCACAGCAGGTTTTAATCAAGTGGTTTACATTCTCCTACCCAGAACTCTCCAACTACAAGCATCACAAATAATATCTCTTTTCAGATATCAACAGGCTAAGAAATGCCAATTGTAATTACAAACTTTATGAAGTTGACAAACACATTCATAGTAACAACCACTCCTTATCCCCATGAACTATCATAAACCCAGGCTAAACCTAATGGATTCAGCTCTTCTGTAACCATACTCTAGCAGTTGTCAAGAGGCTGTTCTGCATATTCTTTTTTAAAAAACTAATTAAACAGCATCAATCTAGCAAGTAATTGTAGTCTACAGATTCCACAATAACTTGAGTGAGGGAAATGTAAATTGAAAAGTGATAGCCCTATTATCAAATTAAGAAAGAATATAACCAGTAATCTCACTTTGCAGACCTCCAGCAATTATATAGGAAGAGCCATGATTTGTTTCCAAGTTCTGTGTCAAATGTGGGGCAGCATAGTTGTAACCCTCAATAACAGAATTTCATAGACCTTGACATTCACTGAACACCAAATTGCTCATTCATTCATTCATCATCAACTCTCAAAAGAACCTCCTCAGTACTTATTGAGTGGTCTTTCTAGAGTAAAACTTACCTGGCCTGAACCCACAACCTGATCTTCTAAGCTGAGTTTTGGGTTAGACTGTTCTATGTGCACAATGAAAAGCCAAACCAATTTCCATTAGATTTGCTGTATGTCACTTATACCTTCTGTCGCCAGTGTTTCACAGTACTAACTCTGCTGTCCTCAGACTCTTCCCTGCCAGCGTCAATGAATGCACTGTAAATCCCACTTATGCTGTCCTCGGTTTTCACACATATCCCAGGACATCCCATTGCTTTAAATATGCAACCCTATGCCTGTTACTGGCCAGGCAGAAACAGCCTTGTTTGAGCTCCATCCACATCCATCAACTGTGAAATAAAGGGAAACTCCACAGTTCTCCGTCTCACTCTGCAGAGGCAATAATCCCCCCAATCCCAAAAGCTGCATAAAGTTTCTGGAAACCTATTATTGTTGAGATTTTAACTCCACAGTAGAATCGTAGCATGTATCTGCCAACACATTCAAAAGCTATTAGAAGAAGATACAGTGGTATTTAAATTTTGTTCTGAGCAAACCTAAGAAAATAACCAACTTCTGTCATCTTCCAGGAAGGGCTGGGTAAGAGTTACTGTAATCACTTGTGTGCCTACAGTAAAAAAAAAAAAAAAAAAATTGCTAAGCATGTTACTACCTCCATGGTGTATTAATTCCTCTCGCCATAAGCTTTGTTGAGAATGAAGAAGCAATGCTGATTTGATCTGATGTGGCTTCCCCTCTTCTACTCCCCCATAACGTACTGCAGCATAATTGTAAAGACAAAAGCAGCAACATTCAAAACCTTAAAACCAGCAACAGCCTGCTCTGGCAGCCTCTACTTTCCTAAGTGTGTTTGCAGCAGCATGACTGCCATCCTGGGAAGGGTTTTCCATATGTCTGCTGTACTGTGGAAGCCTCCCTACACCTAGCAGTGCACACACAGTAGCATTCTATTTTTCAGCATGTTACAGATGCAGCAAGACCACGCTTCCTTTTTTAAGCAAACATGACAGAATGTTCAGCGACACTAAAGTTGAGAAATTGTTCCAGCTATTATCTGTTTTCAGTCACATTCTCTCGCTGTCGTCATATACCTGCTTCACTTCCTGTAACTACAGAACAAAGGTCTAATGACAAAAAATGCTACTTGGTTGCAAATCACTTGTAATAATTCAGCCTCTTGGTGCTGGGATGTGAAAACTGCTGATGGCGGACAAACACTCATGACAAAGTTACAAAACCGCATATGATTCCAACAGCCCTGGCACGCTTCCAGCTGGGCTGGGTTACAGAACGACATGGGAAGCCACCAGATTGTTACTGAGACACCAAAGACAGGGCAATTTCAAAATAGAACTGGGGAAAGGGTGGAAGCTGAACACCTAGACTGTGTCAAGGGCTACAGTGTATTTATGCTACAAGCCGTAGCAGGATTTTTCCATTTTGCCTCTCTTGCTTCAACTATTGAAGCAATACAGTAAGAAAAAAATACCAAGCTCCTTTTCATCACCTTAAGTAAGTGATGATAGCTGTGAGACAAGAGGGATCATGATTCAAGTTTTAAAATTCACATCTTGCCTATTCTATCAGACCACAGTGCCAAAGAACTAGTGAAACAATGAAATTGCAATATAAAGAAACAGCAGAGTGAATTACAATTAAACTCTGTTTCACTGCTTTCTTCTTCTTTCTGAATCTAATTCCTAATGAACATTTTGGGAATGCAATCTGTGTTAATGGTTCAAAAATTTAGATCCTAAGGTGAAGAACAAGATCTTGCAGTCAAAACTTGAGTCCCGTAACAGGCTCTCCATTAGGACTCTACCTAATATGATCCCACCAGCACTATATGAGGCAGCAAAAGCCATTACATTTAAAATAAGATACCTGGAAGACTAATTATTCCACCTAACTCTCAAGGCAAACTCCTTTATGTTCTCAATTAAGAATTTGAGGGAGAGAACACTTAAAACTATGCTCAATAGTCTCTTTTACATTCAATGTTTCAAGATCTATGACATGTACTACAGTTTTAAAACTGAAATTGAACTGAATAGTTCATAAAATGAAGCATTCAGAACAAACCAGGGTTACTTTCATCTTCTGGGGCTTGCTGTATACTGATTCTGGCAATGCTGTTCAATAGCAAAGTGCTTATAAAAAGACTGTTGCAGAGAATCACTCTACCCTGCAATACACATGAATGAACCCTCTATTGTTTTCATTTGAAATCTGATTAAAACTCTTAATTTTGATGATTTATTATATTCCTTCATGGATTTTTCTGGACAGAACTACTGATGAGCAGTTGTTTGCCAGCACTGAAGCTTTGAGTTAGTTCAACAGATATGCTTCAGCTCCTTCTAACAAACTCATTCTTATAGTGTCAACCTTTATTGTTTTAGCTACTGTCAAACAAAATTCAGCCTTGTGGTCTAGGTAAGTTTGTTTAGAACACAGACCAGTGGCTATTTCCATGTCTGGTCAATTAAACTGTTCTCCTGAGTCTGGAAACAACAACATGTAAAGAGCGAAGTCTCTTAGCTGAGGTGAAATGGTCTTTTATAATTCATATGATGTAATCTTCATCATTACCTTCTCTCAGCAGACTGCAAAACAAAGATGTCAACATGAAAGAAAGTACAAGAGTACAAGGAAGATAAGAAAAAGATCATCCAGCGAGACATGACTCCTGGAAATTAGAAAACTGTGGTTCAATCCTCATCTGCCCATTCTAAATGTCTAGGACAAACTTCTTGCATTTGCCCTGCTTCAAAAAGCTCATAAATTATAACTATCTCGTTCAAAACACTCTGAATTTATGAAAGGATGGATGGAGAGCATATTACACAAGAAGCTGCTGTTAGGAGACAAGTATGTCGGTTCCACTTTTATCAACTCTTGGCACTACTGGCTGTATCTTCAGAGCATAGCTTTTTCACATACAATATGCTCACACTTTCCCTCAGAAAAAGGGAGAACAGCAGGACACAGTGAAGGTACTGAACAGAGAAAATAGGGGGAGTTGATCGAATGGAGTTTCCTCATACTACCCTCTAATCTGCTCTGACAGACAACTGGCTTGCTTTTTTTCCTTTTAAACACAGATAAATCTGGAGATATTCAACAGGATATGCAATGCTGGTTTCAGCATCAGCAGCACCCAAATCCTAAATTTCCCCTTTAGCTCTAACGGATATCTTCTGATAAAGGTTACAAGCCAACAGCCAGAGAATGACAAAGCTCTGTTTATTAATGCAATAAAAATACACTAACTCTGCATGTCATACTGCAGTAATGGGCACTGAAACACTGTTTTGCTACCTAAAAAAAAGTGTTCTGTTTTAGCACTACTGACGCCAATTGTACCCCAAGAGAAAACACTGCAGCCTTGTCACTACTTAGCTCACACACCACCAAAGACATCTTTATCAATTTGGACACATTCTTCCAAATTACTGTCAGAGGTTACTCTGTTTAATACATGAGAAGTAGTGGGATATAAACATTTATAATGTACAGCCTACATAGTCTACTTCTGCTTTTTTTGTACTGGACTTCTGCTACCAATGGTATTTACACTGGAAACCTAGCATCAAAATCCCAGTGTTTACAATCTGATTTATTCTCAGGCAATGCATAGAACCTCCTCAAAGAGAGTTTGGTGAGGATTTCATTCGGAGCAGCCACCCGAAAGATACTGCTCATTCTAGAGCTGTAACAGCAGCCATGAGAAATACACAAACACAAAGCTCAAGGTTTTTTGTGAACATTGTAAGTTTAAAAAATCCTCCTTTTTTCTATTAATTTAAAATGCAACATAAGAGAATGATATAACTCTGATATTTCTGCTTTGCATTGGAATTGGTTGAAACCAGCCAGTGTATTTAAAAGTTGGAAGTGGAAGGAGAAAAAGAAAAGAAGAAAACATGTGATTTGCCTTCCTTCCTTCCTTCCTAAAAAACAGAAAACAAGAAACATAAGAGAACGCTAAGAGTCAGTTAATGTCACCCTGGTCAAAACAGGGAGAAAAGGTTGGAACAGGCTTCTCAGAAGTACAGCAAAGAATAACTAAGATGAGAAAATTCTGTTCTTGTACAGTCATAAATTAGCTAAACCCAAATTAGTTCATGTTTTTCTAACTTCAAACTGTTGAGCTGCATCTTTCCAAGAGGGGAAGAGGATCATCTTGTTCCCAGAGATGAGCTGCTGATGTTATCAAACCTCAGCAAGGAAGGCAAATTTGCACTAGTTACAACACCCTAGTTCAAGTGCTGGAGCTTTAACATGATCTGCCTTATATGCCTGAAAGTCTGGGATTCAAAAATTGCATGGAGTGGATGTGGCCAAAAAACCCGACGGAGTGTCATGCTTACCTATCTCATACCCTTTCAAAAAGGGCAGATCAACTTTACAAAGTGGTCTTTTTGACCTGCTAGTGAAAATAATTAAAACAAACCATTGGTTCTGGACTTCCACATCTATTTTAATCTTAAGAGTCGGCAGCCTCAAGATGGTCATGAACTACCCTGTGGGTTAAATCTAATTTACTTTGTTCTACATTTCTGCCCCCTGTGTCCTGCCACATGCTGACTTGGGCAGGCTGCTGTATGCACTTGAGCTGAGCCCCGCTAAAGCTACCTGAAACCTCACCATCACTGCACTGTAGCAAACTCCATTCCCCTTTCTCCATCACCACTTCCCAGCCCTGTTGCCTTGTTAGTTCAGCAATGGCTTCATGGCAGGGATGGGACATCTTGGGGTAAAACTCATTCATCTTCACTCTAGCAGGGGACATGAGATTTCTTTGCATCTCAGTTTGTACAGGGTACAACTCCTCCCACTAAAACGGCAACAAGAAGGTGCAAAGGGTAGAAATACTGCAGCTGAGATTACATGAAGTTTTAGTCTGGGACAAAATTCTCAGTTGGTTGCTTTTGTCCAGGAGAAAACCACAAAATTTTATTCACTTTACATCTGGCAAGCTGTGCTTGCACAGCTTCAGTGTAGTTTGCAAAACATTTTGAAATGTTTCTATCTATAGTGTAACCAGATTTTTAAAACATTGTTTTAATCAGAAGACCCTACTTCTGAGTACTAATTTTTATTGCCAGTTTCACTTACATACATAAAACAAAAATGCCACCAAAGCCCAATGAAAACATGTATGAAATTTCCCTATGAAGGTCATTGTGCAATGAAAAAGGGTTATAAATGACACAGTCCATCAACATTTAAAGCCTGCAAATAAGAACAATTAAGATCAACTACAAAAGGGAAGTTAAACAAAAATCACAGGGAAAGGAATCACACCTTCAATTGATTTAAGAGGGCAGTAGAAACCCTGGCATGTGATTTACTGGCAGAAACTAAACACTCTGGTGTGGGCTAGTTGTAAAGAAAAAATATTGTCATTTTTTTTCTAGTTTGAAGTCTAGTGCACTGAATCTTAAGAAAGTACCGGTTCACCCAAAGTGCAGGCTTCTTTTGATGTTAAAGGGAAAAAATTAGCCTCCTCCATATCTTCTATATTAAAAGTTCATTGAAGGAAGGCTAAACATTTCATTCACTGGGATGGTTCTGGTTTTTGTCATTTTTGCATAGTTAACAAGATCATAATTCACATAGGTCACACATTGTAAATATCCTCACTATATTGTTTTCCTTTCCTCTATAATTAGGCCACCTTTTGTTACCAAGAATCCTATAAACTGTTTAACTGTGAATGGTTGTAAACTGCTCGTATTAAAAATTAGGCATCTCCTCCTCCCAACTTTGTGCAATGAGAACTGCATCCAAAAAAACCCCCCAACTATGGCATATAAAATCAACATTACATCTCTGACACCTCTTTCTGCAGGGGTTTGACCCACATTACATCATCTGCACACTTTATACAGCTTCTGTCTTTTTCTCCATCCACACAAATTACTCTTGCCTAGGCATCTACCAACAAAGGAAGACATACAAGCTTACTGACAACAGAACAGATTCAAGCAGTTCAGCTGCTGTGGAAAATAAAACCACTCAATCTTCACCAGAGCTGCAGGAAGGACACCACAGCAGCTATTCCAGTGGCTTCTTGGAGGCAAATGCAAAAGGTGCCCAAGTCCTGCCTACTCAGCCAGCACACAGCAGCAGCCAGGGAGCCCAAGAGAAAAGACGAGGTTTCCCAAGAGCCAAAACATCTCAGTGTTGCTCTGCTCTTCCTTCTGTTATTCTTTTTTTTTTTTTTTTTTTTTTTTTTTTTTTTTAAATTAAGGTGCTTTCCCTAACTAGAAACAAAAGTAGTCCTTCAGGGAATTATGGCCCCATTTCTGAATGACCCGAGCCACTGCTGCCCCCCACAGGTATTTCCAAGGTTTTTTTCAGTGTGTTTGCTTCCTGCTTCGGGTCATCCTCTACTCCTTGAAATCAAACAGCAGCAGCAGCCACAGCACTCTATATTCTTTTGTATTACAAGTTACAGACCATACTTACTGGAGTAAGTAGAGTCACGAGACCTAGGCAGAATTATTTTAGCTTATGGGTATTAAAACCCCATGAACTGACAAGGTCCATTGAAGCCATTAGTAGGATTAATAAATAGAGCCTACCGTCAATTTTTGAGCAGGCTCTTTGTGAAGGGTACAGTCCTCTTAAACACACAGATTTTATGCAAAGGATAGTTTGAACTGCTTACAGCTGTCATAATCGGAATTGTTTTCTCCAGTGTCAGTAGAGATCAACAGGCAACAGCAACAGGCTTGCAAAAATTCTCAGAAACATGCTCTGCTTATTCTCAGGCCAAATGGACAAGAATAGGGAATGTGTGTGTGTCATTTTAGGAAACAGAGCACCTCCAGGTTATTTTTTTTTCCTACCTCATCTGATAAGAAAAGAGAACTTCATCTGAAAAGAAAAGAGAAAAGGAAAAAAAGAAAAATTTGTGGAAGAAATCTGTGTGGATGACCCATCATTCACCCACCTATTGCAGATTAATTTATTTTCCTGCAGTTAAATATGGGTTTGGTGTTTTCTTTCAATTGTGATTTTGACAACAGCTGCTGTTTGACATACTCTGCATAAATTCTGATGCTGTGAGTAAATGTTTTCCAACAGCACACAGCAAACTCTCATCCACTATTTAATGGTAGTCTTAAAACCCCCGCGTTTCTGCCAAAAGGGTGGATTTTGAATTAACAAAGCATAACCGTTATATTCCAAAGAAAAATACACTTGAAGAAGCAACTTCAGCTCTCTTAGATTTCAGGTCATTTGGTCAAAGAGAGGTTATGAATTTCCACAGCTCACCAGGAAGAGCTGCAGAGTTGCAGGCTGCTTTTCTTTTTCCTGGTGGCACTGTTAATGCTACAGCTAAGACAGCTATAAAGGAAGGTGAAGACAGACAGGAGTGTACAATGGAAGATGGATCTGAATTCCCATAATTAGGCAGGGCGGGGGGGTTGGGGGGAGCGGGGAGGGAACCCAACCAAAACCACCCAAACCTGAAGAATCTATTTCAGATGAAACAGTAATATTACTCCGAAGTAGAATGTACTAGAACAGAAAATAGTACTAATAGATCAAAAAAGATGCTAAATCCTTGAGGGGATTATAGTCTCAATTAAGTAGTATAGGAACAGCATAAATTTTCAGTAAGTACCTCTATGCTCTGTTAATTTTCTCAGGACTTTGCCATAACAGAACACACAGAGGAAAAAGCCACAGCGATTTGCATTGCAATTAAGTGGCTGCTTCCCAGCACATTTCACTGAAGCAGTCAAATAGCTCCCGTGACCACTGTGGGTGCAGATACCAGACAACACATCCCTGGCGCTAACAAAGGTATTTTAAAAAGGTGCCAAGTTGCTGCCTTTCCTGGTATTACAAAACAACTGTGAAGCTCAGTCCAACACTCATTTGTAAACTTCAAAGAATATTTTTAAAGCATTTCATTATCCAACTAACAAAAATTCTGAGAAGTTTCCCCACTCCCTGTTCTCTACCATATTTCAGAGTTAAAGAAAAAAACAAAGAGGAAAAAAAAGGTCTTATAAAAATAAAGTAGTATTTGATGCACTACCATCATTATAATAACTAAAAGAAAACAATCTCTACTGCAAACTACTTTCCACTTGTAATAAAAACCTTGGTTTTCTCCTTTTAACCCCCATTAAAAGATCAGAGGGAATGCTGACATACAAGCTTTGGCAGGCACTCAAGAAAGAGTGGGTATCCCATCAGACATCTCTTGTTCTAAAACACTAGACATCAAGTAAAAAATGAATCTTGGCCTGATATCAGACCTTAATAGTAATATACGGTAATTTAGCTCTTCATAAATGAAAATGTTCAACCTTTTTACATTTTACCTTCAGCAGAAGTGAAGAGAAAGGGAAGAGTAATTTAATATTGAAAAACAGCTTGCTAAACAGATAATCTCATTATTAGACTCCTTTAATCTTGCTCTGAGCACCAATATGGTTTATGGATAAGAAACCTGTATTTGGATATAGTGATTTACATCAGTGTCTAAATTAACATTATTTCCCTTGAATCTTGGTTCATATCCCATTTTCAGTTATACTCTTTTGCCAGGTTCTTTTTTTCCTAGTACTACTGGTCTCCTCTTTCTTACAAGAGAGAAGTATTTTCTAATGATAAATATGATTCACCCTAGTCTGTCATAGAGTATGAAATATTTTTTGTATAATCAGAAGAAACATCCCAACTAGAAGCTGGTAAATCACCTTTACCTTTGGTATAGTGCAAAGCTTAATACCAATTGTGTAAATCATGTCAGCACTGAGAGGAGGCCAGCTTGCTAACGTGATTAACAACTCTCACAGATTACAAGCCTTGGAAATTTAAATTTTTCCGAATTCCCATTCAAGTTAGTTCTGTCAACCCTTACCCTGTGCTCTTCGTTTTTTCTGATATTAAAAAAAAACCCAAACCCCCTCAAGAAAACCACGAACCATGAAGTTACATAAAAGCACCCACAATCACTTCAGCCCTAGACAACCGTCCTATGGACGATTCTGTTGATAGAATAGCAACAGTGCATTTCCTTAATGGTTTGGAAATCTAAGGTTTTAATTGATTCAAGAAGATAATCTGTGGCCATTCCTATGGAAGTAGAAAATACAGTCTTGAGCTCTTCCAAGCCATGACCACTATATCAGCCATGAATTTTAAGCACTGAGGTACGTTACACCATCACCTGCTCCTCACACATGGAGATGTCTGCCTTGCAGGCTCAGGTAGGTGTATGGGTAAGCTGTGAAGGAAATCAGATCTGACAAAAAAATAATCAATTTTTCCCAGAAGTAACTCTAAAGACAAAACCAAGATGTTATAGTCTGGTTAGATTTGATGCTGGAAGTCACTGCTGAACAAACACAGCAGTTGTATTCCTCCCACAGAGAAGTCCCTAACTTACTCAAAATGTATGCAAAATGTATGCATAAATGTATGCATAAAAATGTATGCAAATACAGATACCCTTAAAGACTTTCTTTGGCAGGTAATCCTAGAAAGACTTGTTTGTTATCTCCAGAAAAATAATACTTTATATTAAAGTGGACTTTCCTCTTTCAATACTGTAAAAAAATGTGGACCATTTGACGGTTATTCCAATACTAGTATTAACAATGGCAAAATAATAATCCCAAATAAAGTTGCTGAATTTAAAAAGAAATTACTACACTGCTATTAAACACAGCCCATTCTTATACATGGGATTACCATACTGTGTATAAGTGCTACAATACATTCCTTTGCAAAACATGTACAGAATGGGAATGTTTATTATGGACATTTTCAAGAGCACAACAGTAATTACATTCCAAAGACTCGATAAAATGAACAGGAATTGACATTTAGCTACCATGTGTATCTCAAAAAATAGTCATGCATCACAATGTAAACTTGGAAAGATAGTAACTTCCAAGTGTTACCACCAATTTAATATAGCATTAATTAGCTACCAATGTTGTTTGCCATAACTGAAATTTTCATTTCATTATGAAAGAAAAATTTTTATGTTTTGCACAGTCTTCATGAGAGATTGCTAGTTCTGCAAATCATAAGGTAGTAGAGATACTCCAGAAGTAGTGGAGGCCTAATTTTGAAAAGATTGCAAGAGCAACTCTTAATTGGGAGTCTCTCAGCAATATGGTCAATAAGCAAACAGTCATGATGGGGTTACTGAAACAATTAAAAACCCTGGCAGTAATTGGATTTTGCACACTCTACCCGAATTTAGAACACACAGAGAGAATCAGTGTTACTAAGTTCTACTATGAAAAGCAAGAAACTATGTTTTGTTTGCCAAACACCTAGAAGCACAAGAGTGAAAGATGCATTATGAAATATTAAGAAGTATTTTCTGAGATTCCAGGTCTTACTAATGCTTCAAAGCATTAATAAGAGAGATTCCAACCAGCCAGCCCACAGGGTTCAGCTGAAAATAGCATCATACAACTAAAAGAGGTGTTCTACAAAAGAGGGAATATACTGCTTCTTGTGAGTAGTAGAATTATCCCAAGACATGCACGCCTTATTTATTTTGGGCAAAACTTGTCTTAAATCACAAGTGTAGACATGTTTAATGTCTTCTCCTTCTTCCCACTGTACTGCTGCATGCCAGAAAGCTACAAAGAAACTTTTAATGAGGTACTACAGTAATATGGGGTTCCACACCGTGCCCTACTGCAGATGTATTACTATCCACAGACTTAGAATAGCTGTAAATTAACTACAGTTGGAAGGTGGATGTTCTCAGGATTCCTGTAAGCCCCATTCAGAGAGCCCCACCTCTGACAACACAGATCAGCTCTTAAAGAAGGGCGTGAGATATCTTGAAAGAGCATCACAGCTCCCATCAGTCCAGCCCGTAACAGGGGATGGATTTGCTTGGTATTTCAAATATTACAGTTATCCATGTACTGACAGCATCCAGAAGAGGGCAGGAAGGGAGGGAATTTCCTTCTAAGACTAAGTGCAGAAAGCTAGGAGCAGTTGTAAGATATTCACAGACACAGTCAAACAGATGAGGAATTTGAACTATTTGGCAGTCACTGCTCAAGAGAGAGCCAAACCAAGAGAATAAAAGTAATATTTTGCAAGGCTCAGGTGCAGTTGCAGCATGAAAGAAGAAACTTGCAAGAACTCATTTTGTACTTGCATCGTTAAACATAAAAGTAACATTTCAAGTAAATATGTTATAGAGCAATATTAGGAGCACTTAAGATTACAACAAACCACAGGCTTGAACATTACATATCTAATATAGAAAGAAATTGTAATTGGTTCAGACATATTACAGAAGAAGTTGCTGTAATATTTCACAAACGTGAAATTGCAACAAAAAAATCAGCCTAAAAATTACAGAGATCTTAATAATCACTGCAGTTGTGTACAGTATTAAAATAATGTGATGAAATTACTAAGGCCCCCAAATATGACTCCCTGACCATTCACCTCTGCTAATGGGAACGAGAAAAACATGGAGGTTAATTTAGAAACATTTGTGTACAAAAGGCTGCAAATGCTGCTAAATTTTTGGCTTTGAAGCAAACAGAATGAGAAGAAAATCCCTCCTCTCAAGATAGCACAAGTACACGTAGAATTACACCACAAGTACTTTAAATAGTAATGGGATTAAGTGTGGGTGGTGTACAAAATAACACAAAAGGCACAGAAAAGCACATGCAGAGAATTAAAAATATCAAAAATATCTTCACCAAATACTGCCAAGAAAAGCTTGAACAATTACTTGTGTGTGGTGCAGACACTTAAAGTACACTTATTTCTGGCTGTATGGCTGGCTGTATATGAAAAAAGCATGCCTTTTGCTCATCTGTCAGCTAGCAGGAAAACAAAGAACCTCCCCCCCAATATAATTTATAAATATAATTTTATACTATGTAAAAGTAATAATCATTTCTTAAATAAAAGAAAATACATCTGGAATTTCAGCTATGCAAGCAGTTTCTAAATATTCAGAGAAGAATCAGAGCAACAGATTACTGCTATTACTTGTGTGTGAACAACCAAAACCAGATTTTACAGCTGCCTAAGTTAGCTCCCTACAAATTCTGATCACAATTTTTTCTCAGTGGCACTTGTTAAACCTGCATTTGATTTATTTTCAGTAAATGAACACCTTTTACATGGCTGTTACATTACCCCAGCATTCACGCCATCAAGCATAGCTGAGATACAAAATACCAAACACTAAGTAAGAAATACATGCAACACAAGCATGCCTTGAAATTCCATTTGCCTGTTTTTGAAAACATTACTGTACTTTGTGACAGTTCATAAATAAGTCCACTATCACTATCAACTAACGTACTCAGTGACCAAAATTCAGTCTTTAATATGGTGACTTTGTCAGGAAAAAAAAAATCATAAACAGACTTATTCCTCAGCAGCAATTAACAGTATTTTAGAGTAAAATGGAACGCAGAAAAATACCAAGATCTCCCATTCATCTTCTACCTTCTTTAGGTTTTTACGATCTGTTTGAGGCTCTTATGCAGGGAAAAAACCCCTCTGCTCCTTCACTCTAGGCATAAACTAGACTGTCAAGCTTAGCTACCTTGACCCACTCTTCCTTAATGAAATTCGTTTTGGTGGGGTTTTTTCTTGGTTTTTCTTCGTTTGTTTTGGTTGGTTGGTTTGTTTTTTGTTTTTTTTTTTTTTCTCATTAAGAACAATTATTTTCTTCTGCACAAAATAACTGGCACATTGATGCCTGTCAGATTTATTTTGGATCCATATTTTGGTTAAGTAGGGCATCAATAATCATATTACTCATTTTGTCAGAGCTGAGTCAAGCCACACGTTTCCCACTTTCTCCATGCAAAACTTGACCAAAAAGAAAAAAAAAGGGGGGGGGTTAAAAAAAAAAAA
>VXAZ01003471.1:1786622-1848777 GCA_013399875.1 Gymnorhina tibicen
AAAAAAAAAAAAAAAAAAGGCAGCACTGTGTATTTATTTCTGCCATTAGTCATCTTTCTCCAGTGGGTTCAAATGAACCCCCACTGAGCTTTTTCCTTTGTTGTCAGTATACAATTTAGACTAAAGTATTAATATTTTTTGCTAACTACTTGTTCATGTGTGTACATGAAGTTTACACTCACTTATATGTTAATATGATCAAACAACACCAGACTTAAAACTTAAGCAAAATCCTAATTTTATCTTTTTTGGAGGGGTGTGTTTAAGTCAAGTTGTATTTTGATTAGAGTGATTCTTCTAGGTAATTCTAGGGAATTTCTAGGGAAATTCAATGAGAACTGCAGGTGCTTGTCAGCACAAGGAAAGAAATAAATTGAAATTAAAAAATCACTCAAAGTATAACACATTCTCAAGATTCCCCTACAATATCAGTCTAACCTCACCTTTCCAATCCTAAATCCACCACAACAGGATAGATGTTTCTAATTGTTTGGGGGGTGTTGTGTACATGTATTTTGTAGTACTTTGCATGTTATTGAGATAAACCCAGCAATTTAAAGCTGCAGAATAGGCTTTTCTTTCAAAGGATGGATTTCTGTTAAGTCCTTATCTGCATATAGATGTTTATTTATGATCCTATTACCTGCAAAATTGTGACCAGCGCTTTTCAAATATTCCTTAGGGTTTCAATTGTGAGAGTTAACAGGCAAGAACAAATGCAGTGTTTTAAATAGCCTGTGTCGAAATTTTACGCCTACTATGAATCGCTCTCTAGGAAGTGCCCCAAAAGTAATCAGGAAAAGAATCCTCATTTGAGGTGCAAAACTGCTTCTAGAGAAAAAGCAGCCCCCCGACCCCGAGTCCTTCATCCCCCAGTCCCTGTCAAACAGCATGGCAGCTTTCCCTGTGATAATATATGAACAGGAAACTTCAAAGCAGCATCACAGCTTTGAAACTGTAGTTTAAGGGTAAAAGATGATTGCTTAAAAGGACAAGAAGTTTTCAGTAGTACTACCAAGCAGAACAATAGGTTTAGGTTGGCAATCAATGGTTTGAGTGCTAACCGGCCACAAAAGCCTAAAACCAATTAAGGCCACACACATCCGAACACAATTTAACACCAAATTCTATGCAGTCTTACAATTTCATTGGAATAAATACACCTTCTTTAAAGAAGCAGAAACCTCCTGTCCACATCCACCCTTCTATCTTCCTTCCTCATCTAAAGAGGTCAAAGTGAAAGGATAAAACCACAGAAGACTCCAGTTATTCCAAAGCAATATACAGCTGGTATACATATTATTACTATTTAAATATCAAAACAGCAACAACAAAAGACTACCACAGCTTATTTTTGTTCAAAAGAGACATGATGCAGTGAAGTAACAATTAAGCAGTTCAACAGGAGGTATCTGTTTTAGCAGGATGCTGTATTCACTGGATAGAAGAAAACCCAAGCACCTAATAACACATTTATCCTCCCAGAAGTATTTTTCAAATTAATATGTAAATAAATGTTTTTAAACTACAGACATGTTGTGACACCAAGTATCCATCTTTTTAGTGAAGGTTTCACTATTAAAAATCACCAGAGAACTTTCTCCCCAAGTAACACCTACCACTAAATACTGCACAAGTTATGACAGTGCTTTTCCTCTTTCAATTTCTTTTTCTGCTACTAAGTTTACCAGAAGTTCTCACAAACGGCAAATCATATTTCACACCAATATGGAGTATTCACTTCCAGATCCCATAGCAATGCTCTCCCACGAAAGCACATGTTCACACAGGTTTGTGAAAGACCTTATACATATTTATCTCCATACAATCTATTTCTGGAGTAACACCAATATGCATGCTTTTTATTGCCTTGAAGGTTATCTTTCCTTCTGAATTTCTTTCAAGTGTCTTTATCGCTTCGATGCATCTTGGCAAGCCTGCTACTTCCTGGTATTTTGAAATACCTTTGGAGTTTTAAGACTCGAAAGTTGAGAGATTTTTATAACATCTAGCACAGGAGCATATCTTTAATTAATGTCTATCTATCTTTTCATGACTGGAGTAAGCTTTGTTATGAATAATGTACTTCTCCGCACTCTAGTTTTTAAACTGATTTCACAACAGTTTTCACAAAATGGATGTCCTAAACTTTTTGAGTGACATCTTTCAACACCACAGATCTCCTTAACATAAACCAATATCTCAATATCACTTTTTTGAACGTGCCTACTGTATATATTTCTTCTAGTATTTTCTGCTTATTCTAGCTTGAAGTTTACCTTGAAACATTCTGGTCTTTTAAACAGGGTACTGCTAGGCACTGACTCATAATGTTTTGGTACCTTCTCGCAGAAACACTGTTATTTGACATCATTACCCAATTTCCTCTTGAAATGCTAAAAAGACACACCAAGAGAAATAAACATTTTCTGGGAAGTCTTTGACCCATCTCAACTATCAAACATTTTAGAGGCATCCTCTAAACTACCACTTATTCCAATTTCATCTGATTCTGCCCCGTTTACTGGTAGTAGTGTTAATTCTCCTCTAGCATGGAATGTGACAAGAAAGCAAATTAAAAAATATCTCCTGTTCTTGCCAACAGCTTCCCTACCAATTGGAGATGCTGGGTAAACAGGAAAACTATACACCTAGGCTTATCCAACTTCAGGCTTTATTATTTTAATTGGTTTATTAACTGATCCTGCTCAGTGTTACCTTGGTTTTGATCCCTGGCATTTTACACACAAAATAACCATCATGTCTTTGACTTGAATACGGGACTTTGCTTGCAAGTATCAGGATGTCTTTCCCATTCAGATCTCACTACTACTATCTTCCCTGCTTCTTCTCTCCTGTAACTCCCAAGCTTTGTTGCCTGCCCCATAGTCAGGTTGCTTCTCTTTCAGTCCAAAGAAGCATTTTCAACCAAAAAAGGTCAGCTTTCATCCACTAGAGCCAAGTTCCAAATGCTCATGCAATATACACAGTAAAGGTACATTACACAAGCCTTCCCTTGCTCTTTTCAGAGAGGGAAGAAAAGAAGATTGAAACTCTCTAAATAGAAGTGCTTGAGGGACCCTAATATGCCACACTGAACCACCATACATTGTGCAACGGAAACTTCGCGTACCATAAAATTAGTATTTGCAGTCAGCTACATGCACAAAACGAGAGACACTCCCCAATGTTTTGAAGTCCACATTGGTCTTCCAGGGTCAATATGCCTGATGGACTGTGTGTTCATAAATACACGTGCATACACTACCCCTGAGGCTGGTGATCACAGAAATACTGCATGCAAGAATGTACCGTCAATCCAGAATTTGAAAGACTTCTTTGATATCTTTCCTGAACTGAAGACACTCACCATAGAGTAGACCCTGTAAAAGAAAAAAACCCCAAACCCTCAACCTGTAGATTACGAAGCCTAATGACCATAGATCTTTCTTTTCATAAGATTAACTCTGAATTTTCTCATGGAACTGTTTTTTCCCCTTGTAAAATTTTCCCCACAACTTTCTGGTTTAAGTCTGCTAAAAGTTACTGCTGCTGGATTTAGGGTTTTATTTCTTAGACTTGTCCTGATCTTATTATCTATTTATTGTTATTCATCTAATTTAATTCTCTTATTCGTTTACCATTGGTAAGAATACATGCCCAATCTTCTGATTTTTACAGTTTTATTTTGATAGCTGATAAATGATTTATAAAATTTTATTTTGATAACTGATAAATTACTTTTGTGGTATCCAGCCCATGTTCAGAAAGGCTTACAGTGTGATTTCACATGATCATAATCTTTTATCCTACCCTGCCTGCATTCTGTGTCTCAGTGCCTCATATGTACAGGTACATATAAAACACAGAATTTCATACTATCTCTTGACTAGATAAAAAATTCTCTGTGTGTGGATATAAATGCATATATATGCACATACACTACATTTGTGTATGTATACATATGTATGTACACATGTACAGACAAAATATGCAGATGTATTTGCACACATCTATCTGCACATGCAGGAGCATTCTTTCATAGGAAAATGACTTTTATAAGCCCCATGTTTTCAGGACACTCTAAGAGATTAAAAAGATTGCAGAGAGAATTTTAGGCATGAGGACACAGCATTTCTGTGGCACAGGGAGCTGAACAAAGTGCATAATGAAAATTTGGAACCATGGAAAATACAGATGGAGGATTTTGTCTTTGGTGTTTCAATAACTTTCAGCTTTTGTAGAGGTATCCTAAAACTAAACTTAAAGTTCAAACATTGTATAGGCATGCATGTGGAGAAGGTCAATAAATTAGATATTACAGTTTCAGAGATACAGCTAAGAGGAGTGCTAAGGAGAAGGGCTTTGCCCTGCAAATGCTAAATCACTCATGCTCGTAACTTCTGCAGATGCTCAAGTCAAGCTACACAACAGCTGGAGCACAGAATTACTGAGCACTGTTGCGCACAAAGCGTAAGGCACAGTCAGATTTCCTGCTACTGCAGAAAAGGCAATGTGAAATGTAACATAAAACTATTCCCCATATCCTCCATGAAATATAGCTCCTGCTTAGTCTGTATTAACTGCTGTCAAGTTCAGCACAGCGATTAGAGAGGACAGTCAACCATTTCACATGGGGGAATGCATGTCAGACAGGAGCCATCCCTTGTATGAGAGTAAAGCCCTGTACCAGCATTCATCATCTCCTGGCTGATGGTAGGTAAACAACTACCCTAAGACATATATCACATTCAGCAAGGAAGAGACTTTGCTTTCCCATCTTAACTTGCTAAAAGGCACAGAGGGCTGCCTCCTCTGACACCCTCCTACTTTCTGCCACTCAGGAAAGCATCCCATTTCTGAATCAGGCAGGCAGCATTTTGGCAGCCACCTCTCTGCCACACAATTCCTGCTGAGAAAGAGTTATGACAGCAAAATCTGAAGATATTTCTCTGTAGAGCTCCAATAGTGCATTTGCTTTGCAGTGTGGAAGAGCTGATAACTTGACATGTCAAAGCCATTTTACTACTCTGCAGCTTCCAAATATTTTTCCCTGCAATTCTTTTTCATTTTTTTTGTGCCCTCCCTCCTGCACTGCAAATATTCTAATCCACAGTGACAGGGCTTAGGGCTGATTAAAGTGTTGGCAAGTGATAACAAAAATATGCTCAAATGGCACACAGCTTGTCAGGACGGATCTGCAACAGAGAAGAAAAATAATTTATGAGCATAACCAGCTTTAAATTTGCAGTAGAATCATTACATTCACCATTCTCAATCCATCAGGAAAGCAAATAATTATAATTTCAGATGGGACATAGCTCTTGCATATTTAAAATACTCACTAATTAATCGAGTGAAGGAAGTCCAATCAAATGCAGTAATTTTTTTCCCTCCACAGAAATGAAACAGATTTAACATAATCCTTGTCTAAAATTCATCCAAGTCTTTAATATTTGTTTAAATTATATTAGTCTTTAAAGAAAAATCTGACTCTTACACTTTAAAAAATAGCTGCTTTAGACAGATTTAATGAACTTTTACTACATACTTCTTCTTTGCCTTTTTTTTAATATGTGATTGATAGCACTTTTTCAGTCTAGGCACTGTGCCTGTGGGCAGTGTGCTGGCTTCAACAGTTCTCCAGCTACTACAGCCCTGTGTTAGGCACTATGCCCGACAATGCCTTATCCAGAAGAATTAAAAATGAGCTATTGACTGCATTTTTATTCTTGCCCAAGCTAGGCCACAGTACTGGTTTCAAGACAATCCTGTGGCACAGCCTGACACATAGTTCTTGCAAAGGACAGGCTCTCTACAATGAAAAGCAAACAAGCCATGCTTCACAAGCTGTGGGGAGGCTCAAAAGCTGCCCACAAACTCATCTCTGTTGGCAGAAGAAATACTGACTGAGATGAAAATATGAATGAACACAAGAGGATCAGTATGGAGAGGAACATTGCTTGAGAAGCCAATTCTTTGGTATTTAATACAGCATTAATTCCTTTGGAATACCTCCCTGTACTTAAGAGCGCTCCCTATCTCTCCATCACATCAGATGACAAAATAAGGCTGCTGCAAGTCACTGCATAACCCTTCCATCACCTGAGTCTCTCCAGAACATTTAATAGGAATACCACCTATCTGAGAGCATTATCCCAGTGGCAAACTTGGTTACAACTGGCCAAAAGATGAGATGGGACCTCAGGTGAATAGCTAGTCCACTCATCTGCCAAAAGGATCACCTCTATCATTCCTTGCAGTTGCTTGAATAACCTCCAGAAACAGAGATACTCTCAAACTATTTTCATCCCACCCAAATACTTCTTAGTGCAAATTCAGCTGGTCCAAATATGCATTTGGAGAGATCAAAAGGACACAAATTCCTCCCTGATTCTTACAAAGCATTACATCTGACCCACTGGCTGCTCTTCTGGGAGCTGGGACTAAGCTCAGCTGGCCCACTTCTTTTGTTGATTCAAAACTGGACTTAACTATTTCAGCTCACGCCTTCCCAGCACCACTAACAGCAGTGCAACACAGACTCTCCTCTCTAATTCATACTGAAGGGGGAAGAGGCACGACACCACCTTAAAGGGTCAGGAATTAGTCACCACCAGAAAAGGTGGCAGAAGGAGTTTATTGATTTGCTCCCTTTAGTAACTCACACCTCCTGCTCCACTGAAAACAAAACCCCAAAATGAGCATTTGATCCAGAACCAGGCTCTCCATAACCTAGTCTGCCTGTCACCATCTGCTTGGAGCCAATTCCCTTCTGGTTCGGCATTCCTCATATAGTACATTTGTCAACACCACGACACTCTCTGAAGAAGCTGTGTGAAAAGGCTTAGCATAGGGAAGACAAGGGAGAAAGAAGAGATGCTCCTTGTGAAGAAGCAGCAGACGTTAGCCAAGAACAAAGCCAAGTTCATTGTTACTCTCTCTGTTATTCAAGGATTTGTCCAGGATCTTCTGAGAATCTAGCCAGTATGTAATCTCTCCTTTCAGCCTTTTAAGAGGTAGGCATTAAGACACACATGCACACACACACATACATATATTTGTAAAAATTCTTAAAATGAATGACAGTTACGTAGAAATCACAAAGTACTTCCCTTTCCAACTCACCGTGACAAAGAATCAAGCCTTGGAAATGTCTTTATGCAGTAATTTCTGAACACAATTTAAAAGTTTTCATGCTAACAATCATAACTCATAATAAGACAATCCTATCTTTTTAAGCCACTAATGCTATTGATTTAACCAAAGAAATAGGAAAACAGAATTTGGTCTATCAAATCCCACACAAACTACTTTGTAGTTGGCTTTCTGCTGCCTTTCCCATCCTCATCTGAAAACTGGGGAGGCATCAGAGCAGATAACTTACTTTTTTGTTCTTTTAGGTAGACCCTGAAACTCAGACTACGCAAAAGACCATCTTGTCTTCCCTGCCCCAAAACCTAATTGATGGGCAAAACCCCAACCTAACAGAGTTTACAAAAAAAAAAAAGTTTCACTATCTTTGTTTATACTTTTGTTTTCTACTTTGCAGCCTAGTGAGGCTCAAAACAACTGAGCCACTTTACCAACAGAGGAAAAGCAGGGAAATAAATGAAACATCCAGCTGAGGACTATCCCTCAGGAAAGAACTAATTCCAGTGAAGCCAACTCTAACAGTGAGCAATGAAAGAAGCAACAAGCAAACTTGAAAATTTTAATTAAACAAAGGAGAACAAAAAAAAAAAAAAGATGAGCCTGCAAGTTTTCCATCCCTTTGCTTTCAGTATCAATGAATCACACCCAGTACGGAAATTAACTCAAGCTGAGACTTCAGTAAAAACAGTACCTCATTGCAGCACTGCCTGTTTTCTACGATTTTTTTCTACAGACTTCACGTGTTCTGATCTGTACTGATGTTTCCCTTTCTTTAACTAGCCAAATCTGGAAAACCTAGTGATGAACCACTTATGAATTTACCTAATCTAGGGTTTATGTAAAGACAGTGGTACTTCTGACATTCAAAAATGCATTTTAAGCCTTAATTTGACAAGGAGTGCTTTGAACCATGAGTATTAACAATGCCATAAAGACAAAGCTAACAGATAAAATAACGGTCAGCTAGTAAGAAATGGGAGTATTTCTCCTAGTATAAAAAACCTCCCAGCAGCCCAACAAAAAGAATCCACCTTCACATAATGTGTGGGAATGACAGATCCGCTCTGACTAAAAAGACAAAGTTGACATGCCTAAAGTACATGTTTAGGATCCTAGACTTGGCTTAACTCAAACAACTTTGATTGGATGGGGTCCCTCAACAGTATTAAAACTGCTCTAATTGCATTCTTCAAGCCAGCTGAAAGCTGACAGCTTCCGCTCTCCCGCTCGCTATCAGGGCACATCAAGGACTTCTGTTATGAGAGGAGCACCTGGTCCAAATTTATTTCAACGGCCCAGAGCAAAAAGGGAAGGTGCTTAATGTTCAGCCACAATGGTGACATTTTTACGATACGCCCAAAGTTCAGAAACAAACAAATGAAGGATTTGAAAGGCGCATGAACAGAAAGGGTGACAATAAAAATTCAACATTAATATATCAATTTTAAAACACGTACCACCCATATACTCGAGGGCAAGGCCAAAAGTTCGAAGCAGAGAAAAGAAGAAATCTGCAGAGCTAGCTTGGAAGAAAAAAAAATACTAATTCTCTGTAACTGTTTGAAAGAAATGTTGACCTTTTACTGAAAATGACACATTTCATTCCATCCTGTTTTAGATGACTACAAGTAGCACCAGTCATTCCACCTGAAAGTGGAGGCACATTTCAGCTTTAGCAGAATAACAAGTGGTAGGGCTGGAAAGTCTCTGTACATTTTATGTTAAATTGTCTGGTTTGTGCCCCTCCCCCTGCCCTATGGTTAAAAATCAAATTAACTGAAAGAGCACAAGGAGATGCACACAGGCTAATACTATAAAATCTTCAGATCAGCAGAGATGAGTGAATAATTACTGAGAAATTTATCATAGTGTTAAAGAGGCTTTAATAAATGTTTCTCAATTTATTTGAAAAATACCACTGCTATTTCCAATCGAACCTTTATGAATATGACACTCTTGGTTCAACTCAAAATTAGGCCAACTTTATTTCTGCAGCTACAACTAGGCTACAATTACAGTCATTATGTAAATTTATAAAAGATGTCTCGTGTACAGAATGACTGAAGATTGTCCAATTTTAGAAACTGAAACGTTGAAATTGCTCCACAGTAATCAATGCATATCCACACAGTAAAGCAAAAATGACAGAAAATCTCACAGCTATGCAATGACATAGGAAGCATCAATTAACTCTTTATAAATAACACCATTTAGGAACAATTTTAAATGTGTGTTACAAAACCAGGAAACAGATTATTCCAAATTAAGCAGTTCTGTAGTATATACAATAAAGACCCAAGTTCTATGCCTTGAAAATGTCTATACAGGAATAAGAATATACTGAAAGAGAGAAAGTAAATTCTTAAATCAGTATACTGGCTTTCATTTTGCAGCAGAAAGCATATATTCCCTCCTTACTTTCGAGTCAGTTTACACGGCCAGATTTGCTGCCACATATGAAGTTATTAGCATGCCCACCTGTGGTATTTTTCTTTACTAAATAGACAGAAGTGTAATTTAGTAACTGACCGAGAGAATCTGCAGTACAATCTAAAGTACTAAAAAAAGACGTCTTTCAAGAAAGACTGAAATCCATAACTACACAGGCAAAGCCACACCATCTTTAAAAATGAATTCCAAGTAACTTATGGAACAGTTAATACTGCAATTTCTTGCAATTTTATGCTGCAACTCTGCCTTCTCATGCAACTTCCCCTGTATTCTGCAGGGCACATTAAAGAACAATACCCAAGCACACACTTTTCTTGATTGTGTCTGCTGATACCAATTGTTTGTATTGACTAATTGTGACTATTGTGCTTGATAAGGAGCATCCTTCTCAGAAATATTCTCCTTCTGCTGGCTTCCTATTAACTGGGACAAGCTTCCTTAAGGTCTTTCTCAAGAACTGCCTGATTTTAAGAAATACAACATTTCCTTATTGTACTTACTGAACACTTATATTGAATTTTTCAGATAGCAATTTTTAGTGCACTAATGGACATTTTCTTTTCACTAAGCAAGTAATGTTTGTTATTAAAAAGCTGTCTGTAACAGGATTTAGTGATCTTTAAAAACCCAAATCCCACCTCCACTTTTCCCAAAATCTGGTAGTGAAATAAACATTTTTTAAAAGAAAACAAAAGAGAAAAAAAAGGAGGGAAGAGGTGTAGAAGAAATACATGCATAGAGGAAGAAAGAGTTAACAAAATCTGCAGTATGCCTCAAAATGAGCTATAAAAGTTCCATAATGAACTTTCTAGTCCTGAACTATCTCTCAGGCGCATTCACTTATAATTCTTTATGCTGCCATCTCTCACTGCAAGTATAACAAGAGAGTTAAAATGTAATTTTACATGTAGGTATATCACCTCAAATTAGCAACATAAAATTACTGACATTTATTCTAAAGAAAGCCCTACTGGCTAGAGGTAAAATGCTGAACTAGCATCTGTCAGTACTGCTAATTGAGGTAAGGTTGGGAACTATAAAGTACTATTAAAGGAGTAAAATAATACCAAATGGAAATGCTGGAAAGGTACGCTACCCTTCTGACACTCTAAATTATTATCCCGATTAAAGTAGCTACTATGTTTGACTCCTAAAAGTGCCATGGACAGTAATGTGCTTCAGAATTGAAAGGAACATTTTTACGGGCCACAGTACCTGAAAAAAAAAACACATTAACAAATTTTTGCAATATAATATCTATATGTTTGATGTATTTTTAATGAAGTATTCCATCTCCTGTATTTTTAAAAAGCATTTTCCATCTCCTGTATTTTTAAAAAGCATTTGCCTTTTTTAGAAAGTGCCGCATTTTCATACCTCCAGCTTCAGCAGTTCCACCCTGTCCTCTTCAGGTTAAGCTTTGAGCACATCTTTAGACCACAAGCTACTTGCAAGGCTCTTGGCATCATCTTATGAATGATGAATGACAACAGGATAAAATCCAACACTGGACCAAAAGGTAAAACAGTTAAATCTAGAGAAGTATTAATAAAAGTTGTCCAACTTTATCTTTTTTTCTTGTTAGGCATACCTGCTCCTTTGACACCACTGTGTAGAGTTCTGTGTATTCATTTGGGAACACACAGCAAGTTTTACTACAGCATCTAGAAGTCTTTAAATAAATTCTGTTTGTCAAGCAGGCATTACTGCTTCCTCTTTCAGGAGGAACAGCCAAAGAAGAGAATCCAATTTGTTGCTAGGCACAGCTTTTAGAAAATTCAGAGACTTACAAAACAGCAGTAGCCATGGTACGAAATAGGCAATATGGAGAACATTCAAAGATGAGAAGGACTATTTTTCATTTACTTCTGTGTCAGTAAGTGTGATGGGAAATTTTATTTGCAAATACCTGCTCTTTGAGAAAAGTGCTAAAACCTGATGGTTACACACCATCAACAGTATGTCCACTCTGCTTGAAAAATATTAAGCTGTATTACATTAAAAGCAATCATTTATAGCCAGATCCTAAGGGATTTACTTTTGTACGCACTGCTCGCATGAGGAACAAAATATAGTATGTATTTCTGACTTGCTAAAAACTTTCATAATAGGACTAGTTATCAAAGGAAAGTTCATGCCTGCCCTTTTATCCCCACACAGAAACTGAAAAATTCCAACTGGTTTAACATTTGGACATACTAAAATGAAGCCAAATAGAACATACTTTAAACTGAAAATAATTTCCAGGCTGAGCTGTATGAAACTTACGTAGGTCATACATAGAATCTTTAACCTCACAAAGTTCAACAATGGGAAGTACAATGTCCTACACCTGGGAAAGAACAACCCTATGCACACCAATAATGTGCTGGGGGTCACTCTGCTGGAAAGCACCTCGGCAAATAAGGACCTGGGGGTTATGGTGGACACCAAGTTGAACATGATCCAACAGTGAGCCCTTGTGGTGAAGAAGGCCAATGGTATCCTGGGCTGCATTAGACTTGCCGGAAGTGTTGAGTAGAGATTCTTCTCCTCCGCTCAGCACTGGTGAGGACACAGCTGGAGTGCTGTGTCCAGTTCTGGGCTCCCCAGTACAAGTGAGACATGGACATATCGGGAAGAGTCCTAAAAAAGGTCCACCAATATGACAAAGGAACTGGAACGTCTCTCCTATGAGGAAGGGCTGAGAGCTGGGACTGTTCAGCCTGGAGAAGAGAAGGCTCAGGAAGGTCTCATCAGTGTGTACAAATGTCTGAAGGGAGGGTGCCAAGAGAACAGAGCCAGGCTCTTTTCAGTGGTGCCCACTGAAAGGACCAGAGGTAAAAAAACGAAGGAGACTCTTGTCTGAACAGCTGGAAACACTTTTTCCTCATGAGGGTGGACTGAGCACTGGCACAGGTTGCCAAGAGAGGTTGTGGAGTCTCCATCTTTGGAGATATTCAGAAGCTACCTGGACAAGGTTCTGGGCAGCCTGCTCTAAGTAACCATCTTTGAGCAGGGGAGTTGGACCAGATGACCAACCTGCAGAGGTCCCTTCCTACCTCAGCCCCTCTGTGGTTCTGTAAAAGAAGCTCCACAATTTCTATGTGCATTTTACAGTCATCAAGGAAATATTTTTCATATTCTCAATGATCTGAAAGTCAGTTTTTGTGTGGGAGACTGCATGCATGCACACATGCATGTACATATACACACAGGTATACCTTACTCCTTTGAAAGGACAGAGAATCGGTACTTAATGTTTTTACTGCCTCAAGAATTCCACATCCCAAGACCTCGCAAAAAAATACCTAGCTTGAAAAGTCATGGTGAATCCACCACATATGGACAGTTTTTAAGAGGGGAAAAGGACACAGTTTTTCTTGAGTTAAGAATGTCAGAATAGTCCATCAAGCTAATTAAGGTGTTACCTGCTGTAATAAAGTCCCCAATTTCACAGAAAGAATAAAGAAAAGCCTCAAAAGCCACCAAAGTTCTCCCTGGTATTTTGTCAGCATTCAAGTGACATCCACAGATTGAAGTGAAATGCACCACTTAACTGGGGCATTAAAGCAACCTCTGCAGAGCTGGACAGTTTGTAAAGTTCATTAGCACCCAGATTACTTTCCTACAGACTCTTTGAGCCTCTCAAAATCATCTGAAAGATCATTAGATTCTGACACGCTGTTCTTGTATATCTAAATGACCTTTCGGATATGCTTTTCAGGTTCTCACCGTTAACACTGCATGCCAAATGTCACCAAAATTTTTATGAAGTTAAGTGTCACCAGAAGACATTTTGACAGGCCATTTTGTTGCTAGATACAGCAACAGAATTACGTCACACTGAGGGTGAGGGACTGAAAGGGAGAAAAAGCATCTGATCCCTAGCCAAGTACACCATTACTTCAGAGTTACCCACAGAGAAGCTTATGGAGGAAGGAGAGGCCACTACCCCAAGCAGCTCAAAGCTCCTGGAATCCTCAGTCACAGGGGGTGTTTTAAAGAGATCAAGATAGCTAGAGAAGATAGGCAGCATGGGCTGCACTACAGGGTAGTTCCCCAGTCTTAAGCACCACCTAGGTTCTCAAGCAGGGCCAGCTTTTCTCAGAGTGCAGGCTCTGAAATGCAGGCTGACAGCCTGTTTTCCCAAACTTCACACATACTTTGGCGTAAGATGATTGAATAATCTCATCTCCTCCTAGAAGCAGGCTCAGCTTACATTTCATCATGTGAGCAAAAATGGGGGCACCCACACATCATGCACAAAGATAGCTGACACTGCCAGAATGACTATATGACTCTCCTGCAAGCCCACTTTACCTCAAGGTGCAAAGAAAGCATTCAAACTAATGCTTTAAGAGGATTAGGGAAGAGAGGAGGGAGGGACAGGGGACACATTTTTATAGGAGAAGAGGAAAAATGCATTGTTTTGTCTGTACCAGATGTGAGTGTCCTTCTTTTGACTTGCCAGTCTTTCCCTTCCAAAGAACTCCATGGCAGTAAGATGATCCAGTTCAAGCAAACAGCAGAACAAGTCTGCCACATTATCTGAGTCAATCAGTACAAGTGAAAACCATTAGAAACTGCATGTGAATGAGCAAACAAGCATCAAAAGACAGGAGTTCATGCACCTTCAACTTCACAGGGGCAGCCAAGAACAATTTTCAATAAAAGGAGTTCCTAGTAACTTCCAGAAAACTGAAAAATTTCTATGAATTACTCAGTAACTGAAAGAGAAGAAGGCCTTGGGTCAGACACGCTTTCTAATGCATGTCTCCTATCCCTCTGAAACTTGTCTTTTTGCCAGCATTATCTGGTGCACCATGAGCACTCAGGACCACAGACTTACACAGCAGGAGGGAATGAAATTTCCCCATCCTTAGGAGCAGGGCTGCACCTTCCAACGTTCTCCAGCGACATCTGAAGATGGTTCATCTGACTACCACCAACATTACAGGAAGCTCACTGCACTGAAATAGTGTTAGAAAACCATGTAATTCCAGAGAAGTCAGACTTCTCAGAGCCACACAGTTCACAATATTAACTTGTTATTAGACAAAGAGTTTACCAATGGAATTTTAACAAACAGATAAAGAACAATTGTGACCAACCTGCTGAGCAAGCCACACAAAACCATCTTTTTTTTTTTTTTTTTTAACAAGCAAGCAAAACATAACATCACAGAACTTGCATGAAATTTAACATCACACACACAATGAACACATGAACTAGACAGTGGGGTACAGAGGGGTGTGCATCTGCTCTACTACATGCTACCCAAAAAAAAAGCAGACCACCTGCAGTTTAGTCAGAAGACTTTAAAAACACAGATGATAAAAGGAACTGAGAGGGTGGTACAAAGTAACTAGCTTCTCCAAATAAATATTCTCCACAGCTGTAAACTAGATTTTGAGTTCCTGGGGAAGCAGGAACAAATCCTCAGATAAAAAAATGCCACACTGACTTAATTAATAGATATGTGGGAGCAAAGAAAGGCTGACATTTCTATAGTAACAGAATTAATGGTGCATGGAAGTATTTAATTCCAAATTTTCAATTAAAGTTTCTCTCTTTCACTGGGGTTTTCTTGGTGGTTTTTTTGGTTGGTTGGTTGGTTGAGGGGGTTTTTTGTTACAATGCAAACTAGGATATTTGTCAGGGCATGGCAGTACACAGATTTGAGAACTCAAGCAATAATGTAAGTGTAAATCAGCAAAACCAGCTTGACTTTATTCCATCTACAAGCCTTCCCCACCCAGAAAAGTTTCCAGAAACATGAGCTGAACCTTGAAGTTTGTTAGATGCTCTTTCCCAGGCCTTTATAAACGAAAAGCAATAAAACGTTGCAGGCAAAGCATTCTGATCTTAAGACACCATGTACAGTACTTATAGCAACCACCCTATGGAAGTCTTGTTATTGCTGCCTATTAAAAAAGGAAATCTGAAAACCAGAAAGTTAAAGCCTTGCTGCTGTGGAGCAAAAGAATGGTCTTTTTATGGTGTGCTACTGCTGCCTTAAGGGGTAAATCCTGTTTAGGGCAAACCCTAGAAACAAAAAAAGCCCAGCATCACTGTTGTATTAAACAGATCCCTCTTTTTGCTGATTTTATGGCACACATAGAGCAAAAAACCTTATCAGAACAAATGCTCAACTACTTACTTGGAGCCAATTAAAAATGATTGTAAGATGACTCTTAAATTAAGGCTTTCAAGATATTCAACCAGCCAAGTAAACTGTGAGAGCCGGATGCCCACCCTCAAAAGTTTAGTGCTAGCGTCCCACCACCCACTCCCTCATTTCATAAATAAAGTTATTTAAGATTCCAGGTCCCTTCTTTGATATATGCAAGCTGCTTTTTGGGAGGATTGGTCTTTTTATTTGCAGATAGAGTGGGGGTAAGGGGAGGAGGAAGGGAGAGAGAGGAGAGAATCAAAGCTACACAGCTTCAATTCATATTGCAAATGGAAAACTTGTAGGCTCCTAAAAATCCCAGTCATTAGAAATTTTATGCCAAAAACCTAAAAGCGAACAAAGTGGAGAGGTAATATCAGTAAATCAAGTGAAGGTATCCATCTGAGGTTAACTTGTACCTTTAAATAAAAAGAATCTTCGCTCAATTCTTTATTGAAAGCTGTAGAGTGCCAAAGCAGTGGGACTTTTAGTAATAGAAACAACCCTCATCTTAGGCTGATCTGGATTTTTTTAAAGGTACTTAGAGAAAGAAAATTAATTCCTCTTCAGCTATTTCTATCTATAGTTCATAAAAATGATAGCTAGCCAGACATATTTATTTTGTTTTAACCAGCAATGGGAAAGAAGAAATGAAGTTTTCCTTCCTTTTTTCATCAGTCTTTGAAAAGCAATAACACGCACAGCAAGGAAAGATTAATAAAACTTAAGACACATTTACTAATTAAATGGTAGTGAGCCAGCTTTACCCTACTTGTAAATACAGGCCCATTGGGAAGATAAGTCACATATTAAGGTCCAATCATTATCTACCGTATCACCAGGCTGGAATATGGAAACAGACGTTACCAGTGTTTTCAGTTCTCTTTGATATCCAAACACTAACTTTACAATGTGCAAAAGCAAGAAAAAAACTCAAGCCTAACCTCAATGTGTATTTTTAAAAAAACCTCAGAACACAGAAAAAAATCAATACTGAATTTATAACTAAGAAAAACCATTTAAGAGGATTCAAACTCTACTGTAAATTTAAAATCCACATCTTATAGTGCTGTTTGCCACCAACAGCACAGAAACCTTTGTACAACTGTTCTACTACATTAGACAAAAGAAACACAAAGCATTACCTACCAGAGGCTTACTTTGCAATCTCAAAGTATTGAAAAAATGTGTTTTAAGAAAACACATCAGAGGCTTAAAACAAGCTTTAAACAATTAATCCTTTTAAAAAGGATCACACATGGATCACGTGATATTTTGCTTATAGATGTATATATATATATAAAATGTATATATATATATACATATATGTATACACTGAAGTTAACTTATGCCAGGTGAGGTTCACACCCAAATCCCTTTATTTAACTGAATATGTTTTTAATGCTTTTCCCCTTGACCTTCATGGTCCGTTGCAGCAATTGTATTTTATCTATAAATTGGTGTTTAGTGTTGGTTTATGTTACGGATAAAAACTTCAAGGTATTAATACTACAAGCTTTTTTAAAAAAGTTATTGCACACATATAATGTTTTAAAAATATTTATGACAGAAGTATATTCATGAATGTATGTGCATACAGACACCCACACAGAGCCTGACTTCCACTAGGGAGCAAAAGGCAGCACCTTTCATCTCAAAAGTGAAGTCATTTCTCAGCTCCAGAAATAACACGCACACATGAAAAAATTAGCAAGTTTGGGGGTTTTGCCTTTGTTCAGCTGGGTTTTTTTTAGTCTATCTGCATTTTTGATGACTTGCTTACAGTCTAGAGGCCTATGGTATAAATTTCATCCCAGAGTGAATTTTTATGATGGAGTTATAAACCCCTAAAGAAACAGGGTTTACAATGGAAGTGCTGACATAACTAACTATAGTAGCACTAGCAATGCCTCTGTAATCAAGGCACATTATATTTATGAGGTAGGTAAAAGTCTGTAACCATCAATCACTGGAATCATATTGACAGATTCTAAGTTTGAGGTCCAACAGAATTAATATATTCACTTTCTCACACCATTGATATGAAGAGGAGAATTTGCAGGCACTTTTATGGGCTCAGGCTTTGACATCTTTACAGAAATCAGTGAGGGGCTGTCTTGCTGAAACATTTCATTAAACTGCGGCCTCAGCATTTCTAGGTTTTGCACCACCCTTTCACAAAATGCTGGAGAAGTAGACTGTCCAGAAACCAAACGTGACCTTATTCACATAGGCATGCTTCATGAGCTGGTCACTGCCAACATTAATTCTACGTATATCCACCAGACATTTAAAGTTATACCTAAGAATGATTAATCACCCAAAGAATATCCAACTCCTAAATTATAACTCAACATCCCTATATAAAACAATCTAAAATGTCAGCACCTCTGTCTTTATGATATCACACCGTTCCAATAATTCTGTTTTACAAGTAAATTCCTATTATACGTTAATAAGTGCTGTTGGTGGCTAAACTTCATGCCTTTGAGTAATGACCAGGTTGAAGGCAATTAGGCCGGCCAGGTGCAGCTGGGTTAGGTACTAATAAAAAGTTTTTAAATTTTACTATTTCCGTTTGGATTTTGGGGATGCATTCCAATCTGCCCAAATTAGGGAGGAAATTGTTTCCATGTTTTCAGCTGTTCCATGGCCTGACTATTACTGACTGATAACCTGCACAGACTACTTTTTTTTCCTGGATACATTCACAGGACCAATGTCTTTATTTTTCAACTTTTCAGATCAGCACAATAGGAAAACTAAGAAACTATTATATAAGTTTGCAGAAAGAGTTTCCAGTTCAGTCACAAGGGTAGCTGGGCTTGAGTGAAACTTTTCCGAAATCAGAAAATCTGGGTTGGTTTCCAAAGTCTTTATATATAAACGCAGGATAAGAATTAAAATGCAGCCATATTATTCACCATTCTTCCTAAAGTCTAGACTGTTGTATGTTTTCTGTAACAAGTTAATTTTTTAAAATTACCTGACAACATTTGGTTTTTTTAATCAAGCTGGCTTAACACCATTTGTACTGATTCTAAAAGCCATGGTTTTATTGAGATGTATGCAGGAAAATGGTGCTAATGCCTGTGGTTTTAGTCAGAGGAGGAAGCCTTTCTGAAGTGACACTACTGCAGGCAGCGTTCAAGAGACTTCTGTGTGTGTACACACGCACACACACACTGACGTGCACTGTCCTGCCCTCTTACATGTGTTCATGTGTGACTCTTCCTCCAAAACTCAGCCTGAAGTTGAGCACAGAGAGCAACACACAGTCTGCTTCCGGAGGCATCAGGAAACTCCCACGCCTTCTCACCAGGATTTTCTCAGTAGGCAGTGGTATTGCCATGGACCTGAAGAACTGGGGGACAGAAGAATTATCCTGTTCCTCCCACAGAAAAGTCTTCAGATTTTGTATGGCCCTGAGCTTCTCACCCATATTATAAACTCATTCTCTCTCATGAGGCTTTACTTTTGGAAAATGGGAGCCACGGATGTAGGTTTGTTTTACATTCTCACAGCAGCATTTGTTAATTTTCATTTTCTACTTGTAAACCATACAGCGATAGCACTTGGTTCAGGAAGGTCCTGAGCCACAAACTGCAGGTGACTCTGAGAATATTCTCCAGCAAGATCAACACAAGCTTTCCCCATTCCTACTGTCTGGAAAAGCATCCTCAATGAAGCCTGTTCCAAAATGCTGCTTAACAGGGACCTTGGGTCTGACTTGACTGCAACGACTTCTGATGAAAGCTCACAGCAAAGTGACGATGGCGAGAACACACTGCACCAGTGACTGTAGATACACACTTCTCTGCTTCCCAGTGCCCCCAGTTCAGCGTAACAGGCTCTTCAATCAACAGATTTGTATTCTAAACTCCTTTTAAGCCCCAGTCAGGAATTTAACCTCAACAACCTATAAAAGTCCAATAGCATTAACAAGAAGGCATCACTGGACAGGATTTCAACACAACTAAGCTGCAACCTCTGCTCATTCTGAAGCTTTTGCACAGATTTGAGCTTAGGGGGGAAAAAAAATCATGGATATTTGAACCTAGAACAAAAGTACAATTCTATGTGCCAATTTACCCCCCCCCCCCCCACCATTAATTCCTATGACTCTATAATCTGAAGTTAAGCATGGCATACTTTCACTGATTTGAAGGCATTGCTTTGCAGGCAAAATGAAATAGCAGTGCAGCATGTAGACAGGGACATAAAGGGAGCTCAAAGAAAATTACCTGCTTTGCTTCCACAAGTGAGCAGTTACCTGAGGAGAGCAACCTGTAGGTACATATTTAAATATACAGAAAACTGCTCTGAATCACATGCTCTGCTACAACTGCCTGGCCTTTCAAGAGATTAGTGAAGTGCCACACGCACAGTCAAACTTCATCATAAAATGTAGGCAGAAAGACAGGATATTAAAACAAAGCTCACTAAAAAATGCCAAAGCCCTTGCTTTCATGAGTATCCATAGGAACAGATTCTTAGACTCTGCAGTATTTCACAATTTCTTGACTCTAAAGCATTGCCATTTGATTTAAAATGCTCTTGAATCAAGATGTTCAAGAAAAAGATCATCTAATACTGATTACACAAGTAAAATAGGAACAATTATCAAAATCTGCAAAAAACCCCGTATCTGTTTTAAAATAGCATCTTATTTGGAAATTATTATATTTGATTTTCCAGTAAGTCAGTTTAACAACACAAGTGATTGTGTGATACGAGTGATATACGTGATCCTCAGAACCCTCCCCTGCAAGTCTGCACATTTTAAAACTCAACTGACTTGGTCAGACTTGGTCAGTAAATTTAATGAAAATAAATCATGTTTAAAAAAATAATAATAAAGGTATCAGCTTGCAGACAGTTTTCCCAATTGCTTAAGTAAATCTCAAAATCAGACATACTGTCTTAAACACTACATGAAGGAAAATGGTTTCCAGTTTAAAGATTCTCAAAGGTAGTTACAGTACTCAGAGAAAATAAGACTACAGAGAAACACACCATACATTTGGCTCTGTTCATGGGCAAACTGGAAGCATTGTAAGGCTTTTCATATGGTACCATCCCTAATGGCCCAGTCTGCCCTCTCCTACCAGTCCTACTTTGGTCAGTGACCTCAAGATGATTATTTTTGAGGTGAAAAATAAACGTGGACTGTAAATAGAGCGTTGGGATTTCTTAATGAATAATTACAACTCATTTTTAGAAGCCTGACAGAAAACTGGAATCTGAGTAGCATCAGCACAGAAACAGAACCGCAATTTCCAAGAGGGAGTTAACATAATTAGGGACCAGAGTATCTAAGCAGCACTTTAAAAGCTAACATATGGTATTATATAATAATATACAATTATCATAGAACACGTATCACGTGAAATTAAAAACATGCGATGTGTAATAGCGGTGAAATCAGGGAGCGGGAGGAGGCACGGCGGGAGCAGCGCCGGGCCATCCCCTGCCCTGCAGCGCCCTCTGCTGCTGCGCCCGCGGAAGCGCAGCCGCTCCGCGCTCCCGGCGGGAGACCCGAACACGGCGGGCAGGATCCCTTCGTCCAGGATCCCTTCGTCCAGGATCCTGCACCCTCTGGGCAACCACACGTGCACACATTTAATTCAAGGAGCGTTAACTGTGGGAAAAGAACTAAATCGCACAAGGCGTCGCTCGAACAAAATCCCACCAGGAAATATAAACCTGCAAAACAACTGGTTCCTTGAGAAAGGATAATCCAGCAAATTATCCCAGAATATAAAAATATACAACGAGGGAAGGTCAGAATTGTATTTCCACCTGTTCACAAGACTCCATGTCCCATATTTCTTTCAGTTTTTGGAAGCTACAAAAAATGCTAACACCCATAGCCTTAACCACAGAAATTTAGGAATGCATTATTTTAATGCCAGTCATGTTGTGATCCCTCCCTCCCCCAATAAAAAAATAAAAAAATAAATGAGCAATACAGACAGATGGATGCTTTCAACAGGATACTCTCACCAGGACAAGAGATTCTTTCAAAACAACACAAAAGGACAATAAGAAACTGCACTTGATTCCAAATTGAAAACATCATCAAAGCTCCTTCTCCTGAAAACCCTTCAGAGTAGTTTGAAAGACTTGATTAAGCAGTCCACATGCAGTGTGCTTCCCTCACCCACACACTGGGGCTGTATTGGTTTGCTTCACTTTGCCTTTTTACTCCACAGGCACATGCCACATCTTGAGGAAAAAATCCAGACATAGCTCTGCAGTCCCAGGTGCCCACATCACGACTTGAGCGCTTCTAACACTCAGCTAAGCACACTTCCACGCTGAAACTTAGGAGCAGCTGGCACTGGTGCTTCAGCCCCTAAATTACAGGGCAACACCGTGCTTAGCCGGAGGATTCAGGGCTGTACAATTTCCAGACTGTACAGGCAATCTGCAGGCAAGATGAAGTGAGCCGCAGTGCTCATGAAAACTCATCCAGCCAGATAAAGTTTTGTCCCAGGATTGCTATTGGAAACTCCCTCCACCCTCCACAATGAACAGGGAATGTCACTCATATTTTGGGCCACTAACTACAAGACATTGAGATGCTGGTGGGTGTCCAGTGAAGGGTAACAAACACACTGAAGGGTCTGAAGCACAAACCTTATCAGGAGTGTCTGAGGGAGCTGGAATAGTTTAGCCTGGAGAAGAGGCTGAAGGGGACAATCTTACTCTCTCTACAACTACCTGAAAGGAGGTTGTAGCCAGTTTGGGATCAGCCTCTTCTCCCAAGTAACAAGTGACAGGATGAGAGGAAATGACCTCAAGTTTACCAGGGGAAGTTCAGATTGGATATTAGGAAAAGTTTCTTTGTTGAAAGCATTGTCAAGCACAGGAACAGACTACCCAGGGAAGTGGTGGAGTCACGATTCCAAGGAGGTTCTAAAAGACATGCAGATGTGGCACTTAGGACATGGTTTAGAGCTGGACTTGGCAGTGCTGGGTTAAGGGCTGGACTCGATCTTAAGGGTCTTTTCCAATCTAAATTATCAACATTCGAACATTTTAAAAAAACTAAAAGGTCTAATGTAACTTTCTTCCTGTGTCTCTCAAGTCTTCTGTAGCATCGTGGGAAGGTCATATGTTTTTTCAACATTAAGCCAAGTTTTGCTACCAATGCTAGAGCAGACATGTTAGACATTAATCTTCAGATGGTTACAAATGACTTCAGAAGGCTAAGCTTATTACAGTGAACAAGCATTTAAGGAATAATATCTCTAAATTTAGTTACAACAGACAATTCTTAAATGACAAATCATAAGCACTTGAAGCTGCAAGCAGGTGAAGGTATTTAAAGTATTGGGAATAATGAAACTGCTCAACTTGAATCAAAATCATGCAAGTATTTTTAGTATTAGTTCTCTCCTACACTAAACAAAAAGGTACTTCCTTTCCTGTCCTAAGACGTGTGCATCCAGTGGAACATGAAACATGTCTTTCAATTACTGCCAAAAGTAATTTCATTAAGTGCCTCTTCCACTTCAGTAAAAGACGTTCCAGTATTTTCAAGTTATGTTTTTTGCTTTTAAAATTATTATTTTCAATTTTATTATTTCAATGTTTCTTCAAAATTCCAGGAAGCAAAAACACGACAGAATCTTTGTAAAGCAGACAAACTGCTAGCGATGTCATATAAATTTCAGTCACTGTATTTCTATTTTATAACTGAACATCCCGGCCGTTCAGCAACAGAAAAAAAATTTTAATAGAAAGAAAAAAGAAAGGAAAAAAAGGATGCCTTTCTAAAATGATCATTAAAGAATTACAAAGAACACTGTTAACTTAAGTAGGTTGCTGAAAAGCAAAAATAAGTAAAATACAAGAATCCATCATTATGAAAAAGCACACGTTTTGATCTATCAGGCATGAAAAAACATGTTTTTAAGACAACACTTTTCAGAACTGTGCAAAAAGTTCCCCTTCTGAGCAACAAGGTGCAACATTCAGCACATTGGTAGGGGCCACCAACCCAGGCTAAGCAGAGCAATAGCCTGGAGAGGAAGGCAGTGATTGGAGACACATGGTCATTCTTCACTGAAACACGTTATCCTAAAAAGGGCAGAAAGAGATTTTTCTTTTCCTCAGAGGATAGTAAATGTGGGGAAGAAGCTCTGTGTAATTCCTTTTCTCCTCTCCCACAAAGCTGAGGCTATCAGCTACATATGAAGACAATTCAACACTGCACATGAAGAATAATATTTCAAAAGTAGGAGCTGCAAGCTGTGTTCTTAAGCTTTTAACTTAATAAAAATAATGCTGTGATAACCACAACTATTAGAGAAGGAATTTAATTAGAATACATTTCAACTTGAAATACAAAAGCTGAGAACGGATAGATGATTCTCCATTGCTCAGGATGACTATCAGACCAGCAAACACTTGGCCTCCCAGCACGATCTATTCTTTGGCAGGAGTGTTTTCACATCCCACTTTTTACTCTAGTCAAAGACACTACTGTTAAGGTATTTGGGGAAGAGTTTCACTTTATCCACAAAAAAACCACAAACCAAACCCACAGCAGGCAAGATGTTTTTCACTCTTACTTTTATGTACATCACCTTACAGTTCATGGAAGAAGCCAAAGATAGGCTGATGGTTGTGCTGTAAATGCTTTACCACCATGGGTCTTTCCCTCTCTGTCCTCAAAGTTGCAGTAACTTTGCTACGAAGAGAATTAAGTGCAATGGAATGAGAGCAAAAATAAAACCAGTATTATTATGCTTAATTTAAAATATTAAAATTTTATAAAAAATATTTTTTATTAAAAAAAAAAAGGCACTGCATGTGTCACTGGCCCCAAGCACCTTATGTCCACCACATGAATGTCAGAGCCAGCCAGGTGTCACTACAGTTACACGGGCCACCAGAGATGGGATCACAACATATGTGGATGTGGCCAAGCAAAATATGACCTTGCTAGCTGAGGTAGCAAGCCATGAAAAGCCAGAGGCACCAGCCTCTGCATGCCTGAGAAGGCCCCAAGAGCACCCAGAGGAATTGCTGCACAGAAATCTTTTTCTCCACAGCACTGGTGGTTTTTATACCAAAGGAGGGTGGATTAAAACTGTGTTTGGCCACATTATTCACATAATCCTGATTCCATTAGATTTTGAAAGTGCACTAATTTACACTAAATGGTCCAAAACTCAGATGCACAGTATTTCAACTCCAAACTCTGTAAAGCTGCAGGTAATTCTCCCCATACCTGCAGAAGTGCAAAGTTTTGCTTTTTTGAAAGGAAGCTGTTCAAAAGCTAACTGGAAGTATACAGAAAGCACTTTAAAGTATGAACGTGGCACAATTTTATCTAAGACTGTTTTTTCTACACTGTTTAGGAGGATATTTGAAATCTTTATTTCCACACACTGCCATAAAGATTAAACACACAAGTTGAGGAGACAGAGCTTGATTATTTATTCACCTGCTTCTAAACACCTTAGCTTTTTGCAAAGCTTCTCTTCCCTGGACAGGGCACATCATCTAAAATGATCTACCTGACCTTCATGTCTGAAGCTGTAAGAACAGGGCTTCCTGTGCTCTACAGCTTAAAAATTGCATACTTCATTGAGATGAACTTGGAATCCACCATGATCAGACTGCAGTTTAAGCTGATGAAAAAGGTAAGGCTTTTCATTACATTCAACACTTGAACTGAAAATGAGGATTTCTTTTTCTAGTTCAAAGTGTAAATTCATGAGCTGAATCTACTTGTTATTATAAGAGGCCCATTATCAGTTTGTGTGTATCTGCCAGACCCGCTGCAGCTGAGCATCTACTTTGACAGCACTTTGGAGCAAAAGATACAAAAATATCCCAAGGAAGTAACAGAAAATGGGGAAAGGGAGATGGGGGAAGGAGAGATGGGGGTAAGGAGGTAGTGTGGCAATTCAAATACGATTAGATCATTTAAAATGTCATGAGCCTCTCACAATACTCCATCATTATCAAAACAGTATCAACTAGTAATGTTCTGAAACAAGGAAAAACAGAACAACAAACAAAAAACCCCAAAACAGAAACCCCCCCATCTTTTAACTCTTAGAAACTTTCTTTTATTTTGCTGCCCAATTAAGTTAAAGAGTTAATCTGTTCACAGGGTATTTTTTAAAATGAGAATTATAAGTCACTCAAACAAAAGGTTTAAAAGAAATCAATAAAATTTCAAAAAATTTCAAATGGCAATAAGGCAAAACCTGAAATAGAAAAGTATCTTCATACAAATCCCTTAGCAAAACATCTGTTGGTTTTCTGGGGCAAAGTTATTTGATATTTGTTTCGGTTTTCTTTTTAAAAGAATGCATGTGAGTTTCTAATGATTAATAATATTTAACAGTGACACAGAAATTAGTCTTATTAATTCCATTGGGGATGGTATTTTGAAGTTTCTTTTTTTAAACAATGTCTGGACTAGCCAAGCCATTTCACATGACATCCATTAGTAGAAAGAAATTTAAAAGACATTAATCCTAATTTAGCTGAAAAATAAATAATCTTCGAGTATTTTCAGAAAGTAATGGGGCAGACAAACATGTCTGTCTGGGGCTACAGAAGAGAACTGTGCCTATGTAAAGAACATTTATTCCCCTGGCAGGTCAAGGAGAAAGTTTTTTATCACCTCCTTAATTTTCACAGCTACAATAAGATTTTGGCAATGGGACACATGGCTGCTCTTAACTCCAGAATTATAAACATGAACAGATTTTAAAAGCCACACCTTCTTAAAGCTGACAGATACAGTAAGAATTCTCTTCGGTCTCTTCATGCTGCACATAAAACAGTCCAAAGCACTGATGTTCTTTGACATTGATATGAAGTGAGGAAGTGGGATTTCATTTGCAGTAGAGAGAAAGCAGTGAGCGCAGACAGGAGCACACAGGCCACAGAGTGACTGCTAATTCCTGTCCAGTCCAGCATGCCACACTGCATCAGGGATTAAACACAAAGACAGGAACAATGTGACAAACCACCCCATGTGGCCCAACACAACTGAGAGCTTCTCCTGTATCAACATGCATGGTATTGCCAAGGGGTGGTGTGGTAGAAACTCTGCTGAAAGCTGTTTCATTTTAGAAATACTCTTCTCCAAAGCAGTACTCAGGAAACTTCTTCTGGAAACTTCTCCTGATTGCTATAGATAACAGCAGCTCGATTCACTGGAGACATGGAAGGAATTGGCCTGCAGCAGCATCTCAGGCCTTTGTTTAATGTTGGCTCACAAAACTTCTTTTCAACAAGTCAAAGAACATAGAAGTTTTAGAAAATCTCAAAGAAAGCATTTAAAGAAAGGTAACATAGGTAATTAATGTATTAACCTGACACTGGCATTGACAAAAGCAGCATTCTATATGTAAAAATATCAAGAAAGATAATATAACTAATGCCAATCAATATGGACTTACGGACTACTGAATAGCTTTTGAATTGCTTTGAGAATAAATTTCCTTCAATAAAGTCAGTGATTTAAGTCACAAATGAAACTCCTCAGTAGGTTCTTCTGCTGATATCCAGGTATGTGCAACAGGGAGTACAAAACAAAAACCAGCAACCCCAAAAAGTATCCTCCAACAGCAAGCAGCCTTGTCCTAAGGGCTGTATATTGAAAGGTGCTCATCTCTCTTGCCTGAGCAAACAGAAGTGAAGATCTGATGGCACAGATATTGTCCTAAGCCAGACATACTGAACACTGCAACAGTCAAAGTAAAACCTTCCACAAGCAGTGCCAAAACAGCCTGCACAAGGCTGGCACCACCAAAATGCAGTTGCCTGTTGGATTAAGCGCCTAAACAACAAATAAAATCTTTTCCACACCCGTAATTTGCATGTCCCCTCCTCCTCCCCAAGGGCTAGGGATGGACTGCAGTTCTTTTTGAACAAGGAGCCCATGAGACCAGACCCACCAATTCTCTTCTACCACATGAAGCATAGTGGCTGCTCTCCTTGGCAGCAGCCAAGGCAGGGACGGACAGCCTGAGCCAAGGGGCTGACTACTCTGCCTGTTCCTTGACTTGTCACAGCCAAGCCAGGCACAGACATCCCACACAGCTCAGCCAGGAGCTCCTGGCCAGCACCAGCACAGAACACAGCCACTGAGGACTCCTCGCCATGCACCAGCACACAGGGAAGGGAAACAAAGCTCTTCCTGGGTAAGAAACTAAAACCACATTATTTCTCTATCAAAGACAAGTAAGGTGCCTAAAACCACTTGCTTCACCCATGGTGCTATCAGCCTGCAATTCTTCATTCTCTCTCACACACACATCCCCTTTCACCTGCAAAAAACTAACTGCTCATCATGAAATCTTAAATCTTCTACCCTAACATTTGGCAACGATAGTTACTCAGCTAACATCTTACCACAGCATATATAAAGTTTTAAGTAGAGTTTTAAACTCAAATATTCACTTCACTAACTGAACAAACAGAAGGAGACTTGCAAGTTTGAAATGGTTCTTGTAAGTGGGGAGTCATCACAAGCAGATGGGCTTCAAGCAGTATTATTGCCACACCAGACCCTAGACATGTATTATGTGACTTTTTAAAAGGTTTACGTTATTAAGCAAGTTACTACTGACATACTTGCTGAGGATACAAATCCTGAGATACACAGAGAAATGGCAGAACGTTGCTGATGGGAATCAGCATGAAAGAAACTAAAACTGGCCAGAAGTCACCTTTGGAATGCTTGCAACAGTAACAACATGATGGAGAGGGAACTATTTTTTTTTTGAAAGAGTAAGGAATCAAGGTGGATAAGCTGCTGGGTGGTGGGGTGGGAAGGCTGTAACAGAAAAAAAAAAAAAAGTATTAAGATGACTGGATACTAGAAATATTAAGCTCAAAATCAGCAGATACATGCTTTCAGAAAAGTATCAGGGCAAAGAAGTCCTGTAACCAGCGCCATGCAAGAGGCTCGGAGCAGATCAACATTGTGAAATTCTCTGGTCTGCAAATCAAATTCTGGTATCAGTATTGTTAGTTTGTTGGCAGTTTTTTTAATAAAAATTTCAAACTTGAAACAGCTGCTACAGTCAAAGGAAGAACAGACAGCTGGCTGATACTAGTCTGAAGCCTAAACATCAATCACAGCTGTACACAGTCACTTTTATCTGTGCCTCTGAGTTGGGATTATCTACAGAAGCATGTCAAACAGAGCTGAAACTCCTGCTGCTCAAACACACTATCAAGCCCAGGAAATTCTTACCTCACAACTCATTTCTCCAGAGCATGGCGTCAGCCCTGGAAGAGCTGAGACTTCCCTTATGCAACAGGAATCCAAAACCAGCAAATAAATGAATCAATTAAAAAGGCTTTGCAAATTCTAAAGCAAACCTGACAGATTAGGGAATCCCACTGAACAGAGCAATATTATTTGCCATCAAGTTGCAACAGGCAATGGTTTCTTTTGATGTGAGATATCACCACAACAAAAAGAATCAGAAGAACCCACTTCACACAGGCATGAACCTCTTCCTGCCTCACTCTAAGCAGCCTCGCTCTAAAACCCATCCAACCTCACCAGGCTTCTGAGCCATTCCCATGTCACTGATGACACATGAATGTCTGCACACAAGACAGCAGTACCTGATTGCAAATATTTATCTTTCCCCTTGTGCATTCCCACACATACTCTCTGCACACACTGTTTACACCTCTCTTTCCCCAGAAGTCGTCCCACTCCTACGAATTTGGGAGTGAGTGAAGTTAAAGCTCTAAACAGATGGTACAGATTTTGCTGCTTGATATTCACATAAAGATATTTCAGTCTATCATCTGCTCAAAATCAGGCAGGGTTTGTTTTTGTTTTTTTGTAATACACTGTAAAGCTCTGCCGATCTTCATTATGGACATGGTTTAATGGTGGACTTGGCAGTGCCAACTGAACAGTTAGACTTGATGGTCTTGCAGGTTTTTTCCAATGTGTATTATTCTATGTGGGTGAGAAAGATTGTCGAGATTGCTAGCAGCTCAGCTTTGCCACAGTGAAAAACCACAACCGTAAAAAAGAGAAATCCTCCAGAGATGCACCTTTGCTTGTTCACTTTGACAGCTGTCACTGGTAACAGTATTCAACAGCGTAGATGCTGAGGCTGGGAACCGTTCTGATTTCCATGTCAGGTTACACACAGGAAGCAAGTCCCAAAGCAGCACCTATCCCCTAGCAATATTTGAGGAGTAGCTAATATTTGTACAGAAGACCACTTCAAGCCAGAACATGGCAATCCTGGAGTCTTTACACACACAAAAACCACAGCTAAGGCTTTCTGGGCACTGAGTCTTGCTGTAGTCCTGTGTGGAGCAGGGTTATCACACACTTCTCCTGCCAACCCAGTAACAAACTTACCAAATATCCTCTGTAGTCTTGCCTATACAAGAACTTTAGGAGCAGCAAGCTGTTCTCAAATCTATAGCCAAAGACAGAGTAACAGAAAACAAGGCATTAACTTGGCCTCTGAAACAAGGCTCTAAGTTAAGAATATTAGTAGTAGTAGTAGTATTCCTCCCTGGACCTACTGGATAAACTAAGAATACCACCAAGGTCTGTTTTAAGACGCTCATTTTGGGAATAAAGTCAGGACATAGACTCCCACCAGTACTCCTTTAAAAGTTACATTACTGCCAGCTAAATTTGTCGTATCAACCACCAGTCAGCTCAAGTAATCCAAATGAGCACCAATACCTAGATCAGCACTTTCTTGAAAACCGTATGTGAATTTGTTTTGCTGCAATCAAGTGGCTGTGGAGTTCTAAGAGCACATATTGAAAATACCATGACTAGCAAAAAATAATCATTCAAAGACAAGAGTAACGTGTGAAGTGCAACACCAAGAACAATGTTGCTTTCATGACAAATGAAGACTGATCTTGGAGAAGAAAAAGTGCTTTTTTGAGTGCCTGTACTGAAAACGTTCCTGGTACCCAGAGTCATGACACTTCTCACCCTGGGCTTCCAAGGAAATGCTCGCTGGCAGCATTCCATCTGCTGTACGAGACTTGGACGCCAACCAAACATCCTCAGAGCTGAACCTTTGACAGTCACACTTCAACAGGAGCCTGGTGCATGTCTGAATGCACATGCAAATGCAGTCTGTGGGTGTACCTGGGCATTCTCAGTTGGCCCAAATGCAAAGCAAGAAGCCAAATAAGTGAGAGACACCACTAACAGAGAAGTACCTGAAAGGACTAGGTGGCTCGCAGAGTGCCAGCCTGAGAAAGGTCTGCTGCTTCAACACCAATGGTCATTAAGAGTGGCTTGAATATAGCAACTTAGCTCTTTGGTAATGGTGTTGATAAGGAACAGAGCTAAGCATGGCAAAAGCTGAAATACAGGCATGACCACTCCAGCTCTTGAATGATGCAGAAATCTTCCCCTTAATCAGCAACGATGGTAAGACTACTGAAAATCCAAGGGATATGTTTTCCACATAGGAAAAAACCGCAGAAGACACACTTCAAAGAGGTGAAACACTGTAAAGGGCATAAAAGGCAAGTGAAGTCAGACATTATTCATGTTTGCCTGCACAGTAGATCACCTCACTGCAACAGAAGGAGCTTTGCAAATTGTACCAAAATCCCAGGTAGCTGCTTCCTCTGTAACCAGGGAAGAACAAGAAACAGCAGCTGGCAAGAAGGAGGAGGGAAGAACAAAAAAATAAAGAGAAACTTTTAACCCACACCTGGGGGAATCGAGCCTAAGAATCTTAATTGACTCAATTAAATCTGCAGAGAACACAGATACTGTAAATATTAGAACTAGCTTGAAAAAAGGAAGGAAAAAACCCTCCAAGGCAAAACATTCTTTTATTCTATGATCTCCATTGTGCCATGCAATTCAGAAGACAGAGGTTTGCCCCAGGGCTATATTAAGGGTTATGCTTTGTGGTTTACAATTTTGATATGCCATTTCTGAGGTTTCTCAAGATATCTCATGGGAGAGCAGGATTACAGAGTATGACAGAAACACTTGTTCCATTACAGAAGTTCAAATCTGAAGAAGAACACGTAATATATTGAACTGTCAATCCATCTGCCCATTTTTCCTGTAAAGAGGGCACAGGAAAGCAGAGGGCACTTCTTTTTTTAAGCTCCATGTTGTGATTCTTTTTAATAAACTCCATGAGGCTTTTCTCCTTAGCATGTTATCAGTGTAACTAAAGAACTGGGGAATGGTGTGTCAGCTTTTACTGTGGTACCACAGCTACATAAACCCTACCACAATGACGGTGCTTGCCCTTCTGACCAAGTCTAGGAGAGAAACACCTCATGAAATGGCATGACAGCCACAGGAGACAGAAAGTAGCAAGGGACCCAGCAATCCCATTCAAAAGTGCATCCTCACGCCATGCATTAGCTGGGGAATTTTAACTTTTCAGCTCCAAAAACATGCACTGAAGCCATGGCAGAACATATGAATACTCAACTAAATAGTGCAAGTGTCGGCCCACTCAACAACAGAAAGAAAAACCTGAGTTTAAAGAAAGGGATTCAAGACCCATGTGTAGTTTATGAAAGGGATTCAAGACCCATATGTAGTTTATGAACTGTACTGTGAAAGTTTAGCCTCAAAAAAACCTGTTATCTAAAACAGATGTTGCCTTTGCAATGCTCAATTTATGATAAATTGTTTTAATATTTGTACCCAGCACAGGCACTGCAATAAATCAGACAAGGGTAAAATATAACGAGCATTCCGAAGTACAGAAATTACACGCTCCCGCTCTGCGAGACCCGTCTGTTTGGAAAGCTAAGGGAATAAATCTCTAACGGCGTTTTTCCTTACTTGCCGCCTCACGAACTACGAAGCCAAAAAAGCGAAAGCCAAACTGCTGTCGGCCACAGCTAAACGCTGGGTGAGCAGCCTCCCGCCGGGCAGCGGGGAAGCGAGCTCCCGGCTGGAGCGGGACCTGCGCCGGGCCGGGCGCTGCCCTCGGCCGCCACGCGGGGGCGCCCGCGCCGCGCCCTCCGCGCCGGCAGCGCCCCGGGAAAGGGCCGCAAAGGGCAACACCGGGAGGGAGGGAAAGGCGCGCAGGTGAGCACGCTCATCGCGGCACGCCGCTTGAAGGGCGCGTTACCAGGCCGTACTGCCAATTACTCAAGGGCCACTCTGCTGAGGACACGAAGTTGGGAGGAGCTGCCCCCCTGTAAGGCGAAGAGCCCGTGCAAAGAGAGCTTGGCGGTGAGGGCTGGGCAGTCACGCACCGTGTGAAGTTTAATAAGCTTGTTTTGCTGGCAAGAGGCTTCACCTCCAACCCCTTCCCCACCTCTCCATAGAAGTTCAGACTGTCAAGTGGGCGGCTTTGGCACCACGTGCTGCAGGGAGAGGGTACAGCTATGGATCAGCACATTAAATAATGTAAGCTGCAAAGAAGCTTGTTATACTCCATGGTGTTAAGGACACAGAGGTGGTCAGTTCAATCCCTGTATGGGCCACGCACTTAAGAGCTGGACTTGATGGTCCTAGAGGGTCCCTTCCAGCTCAGAATATTCTGTGAGTCTGCATATGTAAAAGATGTAAAACACCAGTTTCTGCCTGAAACATCTTGTTGGTAAGGATGGCAGGTACCCAAGCAGGAAGGCAGAGCCTTCACCTCCCCACATCAAAGGGGACCTGAACTATTTCACATCGAGGAACAAAGCGTGCCACAACTGCACTGAAATGTTGTTTCCAACAAGCTGGACTCCGGGCAAGAAAGTGGGTAGCTTCACATGCTACCCACTGGGCACAGAGGGTCAGAAAAAAAACAGTAGAAAGCAATGAGAATGGAGAAAATAGCCTGAGACAGCTTCAGAATCTACTAGTAATTTGAAGAAGCTCCTCACTTTTCAGTAGTGTCATCACAACTCTGGAGAGGGCCATGCCAGCTCTGCTTTTGGTTCACAGTGGACATCTCATGCTAACTTTACTGGGCATTTGCAACAGGACCTACAGTCCAGACAGCCAGGGAGCTACAGCAAGTAGGGGGAGCTCCTAGCTTTTAACTTTGGGGATGTTTTGTTTTACTTTAACCATTCCTTTAAACAGATTTCTACTGGCAATATTCTACAATCATCTTTAAAAAATAATTAAGAAATCCAGCCACAAATGGAACATCATCATCCCCCAACAAAGAAAGGCTTACATGCTGTTGGAAGCCACACTGACAAGCAGGGATTTTATGTTCTAGGTGCAATTGTTAATGGCCTTTCTCAATGACAACCCAAATGAGTGCAGAAAGATCAAACTATAAGCAGCAATGAAGTCAGAGCACTGAAGAATCCTCTGCAGTTCAGTTTTCTGCAGTCCACTTGCATAGTTTTGCAACTCCTCTCATCATTCCTGCTCTACACAAGTGGCAGCAACAATGACCCACCAGCTGAATGAACCAGAGCACTAATTTTGGCTCTATTCATCTCAAAAAACCCCCAGAATTGAAGTCTACATTCCATTTGTTATCTGTGCCATTTAGCCACTGAAGATTCTCCACCACAGGGCACTGTTTCACTGACAAGCCTGTGCTACAGGTAACATTTGCTGCAGAGTAACTGAGTTTAAAATGCCAGCAGCCTGCCTGAGGAAGCAGAGATACCACAGCTGACACGTCACCTTGATAACCCACTGTCTGCTGGTGCCATGGGGACTGGAGAGGGCACTGTGCTTCTGGCTGCTTTGGGTATCACCACAGGTACAAGAAACACCAACAAAACTGAGATCCACTCGCAAAAATTGACACAGACACCAGGCATGGGAGAGCACTGCCAGAATGAAGTGGGAAAAAAATCTCAGTCTAAATGTAAAACCTGTTCCAAGTAAGTAATCTTTATGAAACTGCAGGTGTTCCTGTATTACATTATTTGTCAGAGCAAGCAGGCAGTACATTCTGTGCCGGGCTGCCACCAGTTTGAAGAACACTTCAGTTTAGAACAACAAGAGCTAGTGTCAAAGCTTGGCAATTCCTTGAGACTGGTATTTTGCTTTTGCATTCGGAATTAGCAGCAAAAGGCAGCCCCAGGTGCAGACACTGAGAAGTCTGAGGGATATGTTTTAAGGCAAGAGGTACAATACACTAAAAGATCATCTTCACCAGTTTAAGATAGCTACTTCAGTTTGGATACTACCATAACAACCTCACCTGAACACAGTGTTCCCTTTGAGGAAGCTGGACCTACATGAATTCCCAAGGTCCCTTCCAATGTAAAGGATGGAGTGATCTTAATAGCCTGCGATGATCCAGTGGGGACAGCTTGAGGAGAGGCAGCTGACAAACTTCCCCAACACCAGACAATAGGGCATACAGCCAATCCTCACAGGTTCCCAGTCTCCTACATGCCTTAGAGTTCACTGGCTCTCTCCAGGCATGGCACAGGTCAGGAAGCTTGACCAGCCCAACAGATACTTTTCTTGCCTTGGCAAGATCCCAAACTTGGTTCCCAGAGGCAGCAGGCAGCCTAGGAGGGAGATGTCACCTCTGCAACTCAGCTCTGCAGCTTTGGACACAATCAGCCTTAAAAGGTCTAGAAGTGGTATCTGTGCCAAAGACTTGGAGGTTACAGAGGTCTGGCCCAGAAAAGAAACTTCAGGAATCAGGAGAGAGGATGCAGAGTAACAAGCTCCACCATCAGCTTCCTGGGAGTACTCTTTCAGCAGACAACAAGCTTTACCTGGTGCTTCTGGGCTGAAGCAGAATTTTTGGAGAGTCAATCCAGAGGTAAAACTCAGCAAGAGGAGATACCCTGACAGGACTGTTATTCTCTTTAAGGCTTAAGGCCCCAGCTAGCTCTGCTTCACAGGCAGTTCATACACGTGGCACAGCTGGCAGTTTAGATACTCTCCTTAAACATCTGAAAATCAGCCCAAGGCGGGAGGAGTTTATGTGGCTAGTTAAAGGACAGAAAGCGATCGTCCCAACTCAGACGACTCCCACATGTCTGAGATCAGGGTCTCCTATATATTCTCATACATAAGAACCAGACTCCAGAGTGAGGATTGTTTGGATTTTTCTACTGGGCTGGAGATGGAAGGCATCTGGACAACCGAGTAGTTGAAATTTCATTGACAAGAGAGTTGTGCCAGCTTCAACACCAAGTATTTCAATAATCCCCGTTTTTTCCAGTTCATTCAGGAGGCACACAAGTAGCTGGTTGTAGAGGGGACAAAAAAACTTGACTCATCATCACCCTAACCAAGCATTAGAAAAGTGAGGCAGTACAGTCATGAGATGATGTCTGGCACACTGCTGGAGTCCAGTTCATTCCCATAGCCAAGATCAGAAGAAAAACACTTTGTCCCATGGCATAGTGGGACACAGGGAGCAGCCAGTCCAGAATCCAGAAGGATGTACAGGAGACAAGCTTCTGGGCTATGCCTACCCCTGCTTCTGCTCCTCAAAGTGATCATCATCATTGACTGAACACCATATTGGTGTAATTGAAAAGCAGGTAATTGAAAAGGCTGCCTTTTCTGCTACATGGGTATGGAAATACAATTCTGTCTCCCTTACACACACATGCTATGGAGTGTTTCACCTTTGCAGTATGCTTTCAGACAGCCTCACATAGGAACTGGATATAAAAATACTCTTAAATAATCATTTTCATAGCAGGGTGCCCCAAATCACTCTCTTGGAAATACAGCAAGAGAATGACAAATAATGATTTAGCAATATCAAGTTCAGCAACCAACTCAACCTCTTTGTTCCTCTTAGAAAAGAGGTTCAGATTATAATTAGAGCTCCTACAAAGGAAAAAATGTTATGATGTTGACTTAACATAGCATTATGTCGTAACACACACACACACACACATATCTAGCATTAAAATGTAAGCTGGCAGAATATACTTTTGAATGAAATTGAAAAAATTAAGTTTTGAGTAATATCTTAGGGAGCCAAAATCAAATACACATCAGTGTTTGAATACAGCGAACACCTGGTGAACAGTGTTTTGCAACTTCATGCAGAGAAAGACAGAACAAAAAGTCCTCTTTCTGTCCACTCCCCATCTCTTTTGAGCCTAGTCTCAGTCCTCACATACTAATTATCAGCCATTTTCAAGAATTTGTTCTGCCTTCTGAGGAAAAAGCTGCGGTGTCACAAGAAGCCCAAGCAGATTATTAAAACCTATCAACTGAACTTTACTAGAACTGATACAATTTTCCTTGTCATCTCATCCACACATGGAATTACATCATTATAATGAAGCCAACATACATGCCTTCAGTAACCAGCCTTCTTCCCCTCCCATAAACTGAAGACCTTGGTGAAGCACAACCTGCCTGTAGTATTAATAGTGTATATGAGAGCTTTGGAGAGATCAGCTCAAGGCTTTATTGAGATTTAAAGTTTTCTCCTTTCTTTCTGCACGCCCTGAAGTAGCCATGAAGATTAATTCTACAGACTTCTATTTCTAACAGAAATATTGATATTGTCCCATCAGAGTCAGGGAGGGTAAACTGTGCCTTTCATACCCATTACACTGCAACATTTCACAGGGACAGAAGCTGGAAATCTCTTTGCTTTCAGGTTAGACTATGTTGCAACCATTCAAACAAAATATGCTGGATATCCCCAGCTGTACACAGTTCCATGATATACTTTAATTGCTGTTAACATTTAATCACCAAGTAATATGAATACGGCTACACAATGATGTTTACCTCCAGTGAAGAGGCTTAACATAATAGAATACTCTGATGAAATACAAAGATTGCATACGCATAAAAAATATAAATAAAAATCATCTCCCCCACATTTAAAGTATTGTTATAGTAAATCCAATAGGTCATTACTCTTAAAAACCTGCAGGAACTGCAGACTGCAGGAAACATTCAAGACTAATTTTTTCCACTGCATTAGGAGTCCCCTTTGGCTGGCTATGCTTTTATTCATTTGGTGAAAGGATACCCACAAAAGAAATTAGCCTTACTAAAATCATGTAAATTTCTGGCAGCCAGAAGGTAGCCACTGAGCCATCATTGGAAACTCTCATGAAGGAGATGCATACAAAGACTGGGAAATTTAACACAATGAACACAACTATACGTTAGGCACAGGGAGACAGTAAATCCCTTACCATCACTCGGCAGTAAGCAACCTCAACAGGAGAGTTCTTTGAGACTAAAAAAAAGCAGCAAGTAATAAAATAAATGGCTCTACAAGTATATAGTAATATAGAGTCAGTAAAACACATGTGCCAAGTCCTGGGCTTCCTTCCTGAAGATAACTCACAGTGAACATATCAGTGAAGGCACTGCTCTATACTCAGAGAGCTATAAAGAAGTTCAGAGATTGTATTTAGATCAACCTTAAAAAAAATTGAGCAGGGAGACTTTACTACTAATAACAAAAATTAAGAGGTGAACTAGTAAGCTCACCTACTTAATGAGCCTCTGCTGGGTCAAGTAACCTATCTAAAGAAGATCATCGCAACACAATTTGCATTTGTGCATTCATTATTAGGTTATTCTCTCCCTTCCTAGAAATGCAGTGGGCAACAGACAAACTGAGGTATGACAAAAAATACAATCCAGGACCCAAAATAAAAGCTTGGCATGTAGAATTATCAGACAAGAACATTTTTTGTGCATTTCCATGACTGCAAAATCAGACAGTGCTTCAATCTCTAGTATAACTCTGTCCAGGGATAAAACATAACAAAATCCCACACCTGTTAACAGAAGTATAAATTAGTCATAAGCATCCACTTAGGACAAGCTAGTAGTACACCGTGACCTTTCACTACATAACTACATCCTACAGATCCCAGATTCAGTGGACGGCATCCCAAAAGGCAACTACAAATGCTTTTTGAGTATTCTACATAAAATATGGGAGCAGTGGAAGGTATTAAAAGTTTCCTGGAAAATAACAGTTGCTTAAAGTAATACTTGAACAGAACTACTAGACACCTTTGCCAAGTGATAGCTCCTGCTTTTTGTTATGCATCCCACCTGAGACCCTGTCCATACCTTAAGGCTCTAAGGTTTCCTACACAAAAATAGCCGCTTCCAGGAAGTTTCATGTTGACAGCTCTAAGTGCATCCTGTCTCCACCAAGACTTCATACTAAGAAAGATAAATGAAGTTATGTCTTGAAGAGAAAGGAGGCAGGACTGAGACACAAAAGGTTTCAACCGTGCACGCACACCATGCTACACCCCAACCTCCACAGCAAAGTCCTCCATACTCAGTTTCCTTCCTAGAGCCAGAGGCTCCGAAAGCTGCTGAAGAAATGCATGTTCACAGCTACCAACACATGAAAATTAGGAGTATGCAAATGAGAATTAGCTGCCTGAGCTCTCTTTGCAACCACATTGCACCCCAGAGGCAAATATTTATTACTTTTTTTTAAGACATATAAAACGAGTTGTGAGAAAAAGCTATTTTAATCAGTATTTTCCAGTAAGGAATGCAACAGGTGCCAAAAACTGAAGGAAACCCACATCTGCTCCACTGTGACCATAGGCCCTGCCTGATCAGATTTTATAATACGTATTTTGCACATGCATGGATTACTTAGAATCTGAGGAATGCAGCCCATACCACTGGGAGACCATAAAAATATAAGGAATCTGCAGTCTTTCCTGCAGCATGGATCTGGAATGCCTGTACTGTTTAAGCAGTATTACAATAATAGTAGCCCCAAAACTACTGTCAGTATGATGAATGCCAGTAGCTTTCTTACCCTGGCCAGAAAGCTGCGAGGTTTACATGTCACGCTGAGACTTTCAGCTCTGCATACAGGGTAGAAGCCAACCTGCCTACTTCACTTGACCACGAAGGTGGAAAGATAAGAATAACCACTGCTTTTGGGAGGGATTAAAAGGGGATAATATCAGGCCAGCCCTCTTCCTGGGTTTGCAGAAGTTTGGGTGCCCAGGGATGCTCGTGAACTACTGACATGAGTAACAGTTGCTATCTTTGTCTAGAGAGCTCACCAGCCTCTGACTGACTGCCCTGTGAAAAGCTTTGGGGTACATGAAGCGAGAAGGACAGTATATCTACAGTAAAATTGTATTCTGTCTGGTTCAGCAGGGTGGGCAGGCAAGAGAGCCTCTATTTGGCCTTGTAAGGAGCTACATTCCTTCAACTGCCTTGTAGCAAGTTTCAGGGGATAGCCACATTTATATGCGCCACACAGATAATGCACTTGAAATGCTTTGGGACTGATATGAATAGGAACTATTCTTCCCTTTAATTAGCATTTTTGCCAGATGAACACTGCTGCGAAGTGCCAAGCTGTGGAGTCCTCCTACAAGTTCCAAGAGATACACAACTGACAGCCAGAGTGTATCTGAAAGTGGAAGATTGCCTTTTGCGGCTACAATTCGTTTTGCCCACTTGAATGAAAATAACACAGTTATCAAAATGATCACCCAAGATAAGGACAAAATGAGTGTACTACACAAACCCTGAGAGGTCACACATAACACTCTGCTAAATTCTCGGGCAGTTGCATGATGTTCTTTGAATGGTGACTAACATTATCAGCATTGACCACAGAAAAGGAAATGCATTAGTGTACTTCCAAAGAGACAGCTTATCATTAAAAGATACAGAATTTGTGGGTTTTTTAAAAAGTCAAACAGCTGATCCTACCTCTGATCACACGCACAAAAAGTAGTCACGGGTGACTGTTAGACCATTTACAAGAGAATTTCTCCAAAACTTCACCTTAAGTTATAACCTATAAGTAGGAAAACTGTAAATCTAGAAATACAGTGAAGATGTAAGTTATACTGTTTGGGTGTTGGTGTTCTTGTATTACCAGATGAATTGCCAATAGAAAGACAGTATGGATTAAGGGAAAAAAAAAATACAAAAACATTGGCTTGTTTCCTAGCAACAGCTCAGCTAAAATTACTTAACATTTCTACTCAATCAAATGTAAATTTGACTATGTTATCCCTTAAATGTTGATTATAACAGGCCTTTTCAAATGCAAATTCAGTGTGTAAAGTGAACGTAAACGTTGACAAAGCTGACACCAAAATCTCCTGATTAACATCATTTGCATGTACACAGCAACATTATTACAAACCTTTTAAAGACAGAAGGAAATTAAAATTGGAGAGAGAATCACCTTCTGCATCTCATTCTTTCCTCCTTTAAGAGCAAAACAGACAAAAATATAAAGCCTTTTGGACTGCATGCAAAATTCCAACAATTTAAAAGTGCAGCACAATAAGCTGTACCTGAATGCTATTCCTTGTGTTGCTAGCAAATACAATGGAGTGAAAAGTTCTGGTTTATTTCTTAGTCGCAGAATTTGAGAATTATAGGGAATACATATACCACAGGCAGATTGTAAAGACTGTAATACCGTGTAGCCATTGGCAGCTTACAACTTTTCTTGCCTCTATTACCTGCAATTCTTGCAAGAGAAAAACAGGAGGAAGGGGGGAAAAAGAATAAGTGTTACTTCCAAAGTCTACAAGTTTGTTCTTTGCACAGTTAATCAACTCTGGGATTCAAACACCTTAGTTATGTGTACATTCACGCAAAGCCAAATTATTTTTGCTGTAAACATGTAGAAGAGGCTTCAAAAGGGATGCTAACATGTTTCTTCTTGTTGCAGCATTTCACAATAAGGGTATTAAAGTATATTATTTTACAATAATGGGCACTACATCAGGCTAATTTACCACTAGTTAACCAAAAGTCAACGGGAAGCTGAGAACAGATGCAGTGTTCCTTCAGCACAATGCAAGTAGCCAGCCTCTTAAACTGAGAGTATTTTCTAGTGGAAAACACCATCCTTCCTTCTTAATCATCTCAAGAAGTATACTGGGCTGCAACACAAGGTTTTACATCTACAGACACCACACAGAGTTACCTTTGGCAATAGAGATTTTATTTTCCATGCTGGTGCATACAGGTGCCTTGACAGTTTGCTGTGATACATACATCCTAGTCCAGCACACTGACACAATGAGAATTTGCACAGCATCAGCTACAGCAGTGCAAAATGAACAATTTAGCATTCACCAGCCACCTCCTAATCTTTCATGGTGCTATGTTTTTAAAGAAAAGCAGAAACACTTTCTTCCTCCACTGCACAGCTTCTTAATAGAGTTATTACAGGCCTGTTGAGGATTATCTTTTCTACCCTGGATTAGAGCTGCTACTTAAAGTATTTTAGACAGGACATAATCCATTCCCCTCTACACCCCCAAGTTGCAAATTTTAGCCATGTCAGATCCTAAAAGTTGAAGGCTTTTTAAGAAATCAATGAGCAGAACAGATCAGTATTGGAAAGGCACAGTGAGTAAAATGTTTACATCCATATTAAGCACAAATCATACCTGTCTTAAAAAGCCAGTCCCATCTCAAAAGTATGGTTCTGGGACAGAGCTGAAAGTGAGTTTTGGACTTGGCCTAAGGGGTAGGAAGGGAGAGAAACCCAGGAAGATATAGGCAAGAATACTTCATCCTCCTGTGCCAACTCCTGCCTGCTACCCCACTGTGTACAAATTTCTGTGTGCCAGACAAGGTTCAAACTTGTGTTTGAAGGAGCCCAGTTTTAAAAGCAGAGCTCATGTCTGGAGATGCATTCTGATGACATATGAGCTGGTTTTCTTCAGGAAAGCCAAAGCAGCAGGATCTCTATACCTTACCTCACTGATCCTCCACCCTTATAATACACATTTGCTGCTCCATTCAAATCCAGCTTCTGATAAGAGAAACAAGGAGATCCAGACTTCTGTGAAAATCTTGAGAAACTATTTTATTTTTGTTTGGAAACTTTCCAGAGGCACTTTTAGTGCCTTTTAGTATATACACATGAAAATTAATACTGTTCTCTCCTTATTAATACATTCTTTCAAGTGACTTTTACAGTCTGGAAGCAAAGGTCAGTTACACTGAGTTCCAAGAATCCACTGCACAAAAAAAGTAACTTTATTTCACCATATGTTACTATAATTAAACATACAGGAAAACACTCTTTGATCTTATGACTGTCTTGGACTAGCTGGATAACAATCCCGTTTTTACAAATGATGATTCTAGTTGGAACCCTAAAAAAAAATAAATCTGAAATACCTACATCATTGACTTCATGATTTACCATTAAAAATACCACCGGGGTATGTGATATGGCAGCTGTGTGTTGAAAGATCATTACCTAACTGAACTCTCACCTCAGAACCCTGACATAAGAGGTTGGGAGCTCATACCCATGACAGTGACTGAAAGAGATGAAGCAGTAGTTGTTGAACCAGCAAGACATTTGTAGTTGGGAACTAAAAGAGATGACTCTCATGCAGCATACAAGTTCCTGGAGAAGACATGAGAAACATTTACTACAGAACAAAACTATGTAAACAAAAGAAAGACAAGACGTGCACAAAAAGCTATCTGTTATCCTACACCATATGGGCTATCGCTGCCAATAAAGTTCCAGAGACAAAGATTTTAAACAATTGAAACTTAAAAATCAGCTAAAATTAGTTGAATGCAGACAAGGAACCAACTCGCAGCCTTTACTTCTGTACAGAGACTGCAATAGAAAGGAATAGTCTCATAGGAGTTCTCAAAGGAATTGTTCAGCCTTAGGTGAGGTGCTATGGGCACTCCTAAAAATTAAGAGTATGCTTATTCAAACTTCATGATGTACTAGGATCCCCGTACTTGAGAAAAATTAAAATGCCGTAAATTAACCAATGGCACTACTTTTACAGGGGAAAAAAACCCCAAAATTTATTCTGAATAAAACACACCTGAAGTCCGTATCTGTACATATAACTGGCTTTCACATATGCTTAGTGGGAGAATTCAATTCAGTATACTTCCAACAATGACAGACATCAAAGTTAAATTAAGAATAAGTAATTCCATGTAATAAAACCACTCATCACACCCTTAAGACCAGAGCAGGTGAAGTTAAATGTTCCTCCTTGAGTTTCATATGTAGCAGAGAAGTGCACAAAACATGGTAAGCTTGATGCTGAAACAGGAAAGAGAAAAATTATAAAAACAAAGATGAGAAGAAGAACTAGCTCAGATTTAGACAGGGTATTTGAATAAGATTTGGAAACATCACAGAAAATTAGTTTTTAAACACTTTGTATTTTTAATAGAAGACCATATCAGCTTTTTCATCCTGTAGGCAAACCTCTCTAGATTTAAGAGAAGCAAAAAAAATAAATCCCACACACCTCTGACTGTGTGTGTTGCTCAGGCACAGAATGGTGACACAGAAGCATTGTCCTGCTTCGTGATGGAGACAACCTCAGAGAGTCACTATTCATGCTCTCAACAAAAGGTTGGGAATATGTAGGATTGGGAGGGGCTGAACTTAAAGTAAATACTCATGAGCAGTCCTCATGTAATTTTTTAACTCTACATGGTAGCCTTCAGCCAGACCACAGTAAGGTTCGATTTATAGAAACTACAGTACATCCACAGCCTGTGATTTCTGCCACAGCTTCTTTTATGAACATTAGATAAAATATCTGATTTAAGACTAAGTAGCTTCAGTAAGCCTCTTTCAATTAACCAAATACTACAAATAACACTCCTTTCCAGCTACCCCATCTAAGAAAAGCAAATGCTTATTCTCCGTTTATCTTGATGTCCATAAGCATACTACGAGAGTACAAGGAAAGGAAAAATTACAGTAATTAAGGGACAAACTGTTCACCAGTGCCCACTTTGATCCTTAGCAACTTGACAACTGAACTTGACACTACTTCCTGGGTGAAAAAGCAATTCATTCAAGAATCATAGAATGGTTTGGGTTGGAAGGGACCTTAAAGACCATCTAGGTGTCCCACCACAAGCAGGGATGCCTTCCACTAGACCAGGTTGCTCAAAACCCTTCTTGACCTTCTTGAACGTCACAAGGTTTGCACAGGCCCACCTCTTAGGCCTGTCAAGGTCACTCTGGATGCCATTGCCTCCTTCCAGTGTGTCGATGAGATGAAGCTGACTACTGTCTGGAGTGGCTGCAATTCCTTTGTGCTGCTCTTCAGGAGCTCTCCTGCTGACCTGCAATCCATCTCCAGGCTCTGGGCCTCATTTGCTGGCACTGGCATCAAACTGGTAGATGGAGTTTCCCCTCCCCCAGCAACTTTAGTTTAAAGCCTTCTTCACATCTTTTAAGACAGCTCTGTTTTAAAAGAACTAGCTAATCTGTTCTTACTAGCAAATGTAATCCTTTACCCCAGCATCAAAGACTCCATTTAGCTCAGTTCTTGAAGTTTATAAAGAACTGAGAGGATACATGAGGCATGGAAATTAAAAACAAAATAGAAGAGAGGAAGCAGGCTTGCTAACTGCAGGAAATAGGACTTTTTCTACAATCTCAGCCCCACCACGACTTATGTTTTATTCATCAATTCTACTTGCAGTTTTTCTCTTTAGGCAAAGACAACCTGGCAGCACCACATTTTTGTTACTCCAAGTCAAATATAATCCCAGTTCATTAAAAAAAAAAAGAGATAAAATACTCCTCAGACTCTAGTAAGAGAGTCAGGAACAGCGCCTTGTTACCCATCTAGGGTGTCCATCTCTTGCTCACATTCCTAGGGTTATTTTTGGCACAGTGTACTGGTCGAAGCACACACAGTGGAAGCCAAATCCTACCACTTCACAAGAGAGACAGAGAGAGAGGCAGTTTACTTTTGCTGACCTCTAACTCACAGCCATTTTTGCTCTTCTCTGAGAAGCCATCATCCCTCTTGAAACTGTGCATCCCTGCCTTCTGCACACTCCTGCCTACTTTGACAGTCTCAGGAATTTTACTCACTACATACAATACTCTTCTGGTCTTCACAGAACTGGTGTGCTGTAACTTCTCCCTCCTACTCTCCACCTTCTTCGAGGCATGACTTTTCGAAATTTTTTTTTCAAGCCAGGTTCAAGTACTACTAATGCATATCTTAAATCAGCTTCTGGTTATCAGTGTCAAAAAGTCAATAATTTACTGCCAAATCCATGGAGCTACAAGCAAGCATGTAAAAGAGAGTCATCAAGTCCTACTGTAGCCATGTGATGCATAGTAAAGTTGTTCAATGTTTGCCACATCAAAAGCTCTACCTAGATAAAGTTTAGAATAGGAAAATTTAAAAAGAAAGGAAAAAATCAAAACTAAAGAAATACAAAAATATGAAATTGAAAAGCACCAAGAAATAAACAGAGCAACTAATAAAAATAATAGAGTCAGAAATGGTCTCACAGACACTGCTCTGAAATTAAAGCTCACAGACACAACACAAAGCTTAGAAGTTAAAATACATGGCTGCTGGGATAAATATCTATGGCTCCCCTCACCTGCCCACATATTTGGACCGTTTAAGATTTTCTCTTTCAGAACCAGTGTGATAGTTATCAACCTGAGATAGTTATCAAGCCTAAGCAGCATGATGTGAATTATAGAGAAAAATAATTTCAAGAGTATAGTTGTTATATCCGTTAATTAAAAAAAATATAAAAAGGCCATCAGAAATAGAAGGTATTTAGCTACTCTCTCTACAGTAAACCCCATTTTGAATTCTGTAATCTTGCCTCCTTGAACAGGAAATTGCACTTCAGTCTCCTACCCAAACCAAAACATCTATTTACATGTTACATATTTACATGTACACAAAGGAACTATAAACATCCTTCATGCGTGTGTATGTTTGGGTTTATATATTTATGTATAGACTTATTTATGAGCCTAGATCTTCTGATATCCTCACTGGGATCTTTGCAGCAGAGAAATCATCCATGTTCCATCCAGAAGTGTCATGGATCATCCAAAGGTTTTGCTTCTGAGAGGTGCAAATTACGTGCACAAATCCTTCCTGCCCACGCACCTCCCTGGCATCTTGCAACAACTCCTGTAAGAAGGAGAAGATCCAGCCCTGCCACTAGCCCAGGACTGGTTTCACCTCTCCAGTTTGGTTCTCCTCCTCCATGGTTTGCTGAGCCATCTAATCCTTGCACGTCTAACTGGAAATAACACATTGCCAAACACTAATGCTTATTATTACAGTCAACCAATTAAACTGTAATTCTACCATTGTTATCCACCAACACTCTTCCTGCTTAAGTGCAAGGTATGTTTACTTTATTACTGAGGAGCTCAAACATTTTCTTTCACAATCATGTATTCTCTTCCTCCTCCCACCTAAGCCAAGGTGAATGCTCATGAATCAGACCAATAACTAGAACAATGTTTTCACTTCTACACTGACATGGACAGATGCAGAAAAACTGAGAACTAGTATTTTCACCAGTTTTAGAATACGCTGAAAGATTCCGCAAAAAAGGGAAAGATGGTAGAGATTTCAAAAAAACTACCAAAAAACCCCCTTCGACACCCCAAACACAACACTGCCACATAGAGTTGACATTTTATTATCTTCTCTTTTACAGTATCACTGCTGAAGCTAGAAGTTCGAGATCTGTTAAACCAAATGAAACAGCAATAAAGGAAGAAATTAGATGGCAAAACAAGTAACACAGAACTTATAAAACCTCAGACTCATTAGCACAGTGTAGATAAAAATATTTTGGATTTTATTCCAATCTGCTCTGCAAAGAGCCTTTCCCTTACCCCACTAAACAGAATCTGCACCACTAATGCTGGTTCACAGTTACATAGAGACAAAAACATGCAAATTCCACTTTTACACTGTATTTAATAAACAGATTCATTTCCTCTGTGGTCCATACATACACAGAAAAGTGTTGGCTACCTCTCACACACAATGCTTTATCTGTTCACTTATAGTCAGCTAAAGAAGTGGGAAATAGCAAATAAAAATACAGGACTCCTAATCCTCAATCCAGCTCAACTATTTTTAAAACTGGATGCAGAGAAGTTACAGAAGTTGGAAACAATGCAGAAATCTCTATCTAGTGGTAAGGCATTGGTGGTTTTTAGAGCTCATTTTTGGCACCTTTACTTCTCCAGGAACACTGCATATATGATGAAAAGGAAAACTTAATCCTGACATTTTATATTGACAGCTAAATATGGAGTGCAGTGCTGGTAACCCACACTCACGAAACACGGAACACTGTTTTCATTATCCTATAACCAGTTCAAAATAGCATCGTTAAGCTGACATCACAAGTGTACATCACCAGGAAAAGACTATTTATTTGAAAATCTTTACTCCGAATCAGAGGACCTCTGCATATGCTGCTCCCTCAAAACTTGAGCTGATAGGAATCAGCCAACCACATATATGCACTCAGCATGAGACTTGCAGATCACACAATGTTTAGGAACTTGCTGCTTTTCTCAGGAAATGTCCACAACTGGTTCTCAAATTCAAGCCCAAATGTTAAAATACCACAAAATACCACTGTGCTGCTTACCTAACTCCTTAAACTGTGACCATCAGTGTGGTTATCTAAGCACATGAACGCATCTGACAAACATGCACTTAGCAGCCTATCTTACTGTTACTACATTTTTGTAGCAAGCAAACATACAGATGCTTCTCTGTTCTCCTCCAAGAAAGATATCTGCTGAACTCTGCATCTGCCCAAGGCAGCCAAAGTGTTATTCAAGCTGTTCTTGTAAGGTCACATTGTTATAACACATCCTAAGCATCAGAAACAAAATTACATCTAGACAAGTTCCTACCACATTAACAACTCCAACAAATCACTAGGAATGCATGTTCTTAAACATGTTCTCCAGCACAGCTCTCTGCTCTCCTCTGTGCCACCTCCAGACACAGCATCCAGAAAGGAAGGATGGAGCTGCCTTTACTCAGATCTACCTCTTGCTACCATTTCTTCTCTTTCCTCAGGCCATGAGGTGGGAAGAGCTGACACGCTCGCTTTAGTCTGTAAAAGTACTACACATACTCAGTGTACAGATACTACAGGTACAGATCCAGTACCATGGATCAGTTTTGTTTTACTAAACCATGTATGTCAATTATAAAAAAGCACACAGGACCAAAATGAGACACCACAAAAGATCACCAGTTTTCAGAAGGTGAAGAGATCAGCATTTCCTACGTATCAACCCACCGAAAAAGTATTTATGATGGTTGTGTAAAACTATGATACATGTTGTCATCCCCCAAAGGATGGGTTTTCTCCTCTCAAAGTAAAGAAAATTGTGTATCTACAGACACATGAAAGTGAGAGCATTACAAATGTAACAGTTGCGCTTTGCTTAGGGAAGGACAGCAGTACAATCACCTACACAACTGGAGGCACCAAACCCTGCCTGTATCTCAGCATCAGCTGGTCTCTCTTGCCCACATGATGTCTCACCATGAGGTATCATACGGGCAAGCTGTGTTTCACAGAACTCGCAGGGATATATGCTCAACCAGAAGTATGTTCTGCCCATGTAAACTTGTACTGCTTAGGACACGATTACTCAGCAGCTCTTTTGTTGGTAGGAATCCTTTTCCACATCCTACCGCACACTCATGACACCACATCAACTAGTAGAGAGCAAGGAGACAGGAGGACTGTGAGACTTCAGCTTTATCTTCCTAGTAATCAACAACATATGTTACTCCACTGCACTGCAAGGACACAGAGACAAAGCAGTTCCTCTGCCAAGGTCTAAGACACTTTGGGGCTCAAAATACAAAACACAGAACAGTTCAGCGTGTTTTCAAATGGGGGCCGTCTCAGACACTTGTGAAATAAAAGTCTGTCTTGGAAAGGAATCCATATCAGGTTTGTATCAACCCAAATTCAAGCACAAAACCTGGTAATGGTCTTAATGCTTATATTCTGCTCTTCATAAAACGTCAGGGGAAAAAAACACAGACCAAGCTCAAAATAATGAATTTGCTTTCTTGAGTGCTTATCACCAGCCCTACCTATTGGACTCTAAAAACTGCCATCATGCAAGACGTTTGATTGCTTAACACCAGAGGTTCAAAGGTGGGAGACTTCAATGGACTCACAGTGAGGAAATCAGCGTAAGTCCACATAAACAGACTGCCTCCCAGACAAGCTATCATTAAGAAGTCTGTTCTACTAAGCTACCTACCCACAACAAGGTAGAAAGCAACCAACGAAAGGTACACAGAAAGGAAGACTTTTATGATCTTGACAAGAAAGCTGTTCTACTGTGCAACCACTGGTAAGAGAAATGGGGGGAAAAAAATAAATAAAAAGAAAAGAAAAAAAAGAAGACAAAAAATCAGTTCTGCTACAATAGCAACAAAATAATGTTTGTTTCAAAAGGATGGGCTACCAGCCCAACATTTAACAAATCATTGGACTCCAAAAAGGATGGCTTCAGAACTGACCTTAAGAGAAAGGCTACAATATTCCCAGAAGAACAGATATTATCATATCTAAGAAGGAGATTGCTTACTTATTTACCAGGAGAGCTTCAGCACACACATTCAGTTACAGAACCAGTCCTTTGGATTGAGCATTCAGTGCTCAGTATCCTGAGCAGGAAAGCTAAGCAAAAGAATTCAACTCCCAGATATGTAAAGTTCTGCTTCAAAAATAGAGGGGAGTTATCCACATCTAGATCATTAATGCAGCTCCTAAGGAACAGGATCTACACAAAATGAGTTCAAAATCAGCAGTGTGACGGGTAACCTGCAAAGCGGGAAATTCAAAAGAGGTACTCAGGTAGCTTGAAAAGGCAGCTACAGTAACCCATAGAAATTATCTGATATGAGGAGGTATTTAGTAATATGAACAAGAGAGGTTTTCAGGATAAATTAGATAAGCACTTTGCAGGCAGTGAACTAAAGACACTTAAAACATACATTAAGAGCTCTGAATCTCATCAAGTACATGCCTCAAGCAGACTGCCTGAACAATCCCAAGCATTCAACCTCAAAGTGAGTTGGGAGAAAGAGAGTGGCCTATATACTTGCTCCAGAATTAGAGAAGCGTCTGACTAGCAAGAAAAACATTGTTTCTTTTCAGGCAGGTAACTGTCCAGCTTATGAGATTCAAAAACCCCAACCAAGACCTCATTTTAGAAAGCAGACTCCTTTGTTTTTCACAAACTCCTTTTCTCCCTTGCTTCAGTTTCAGATTTCTTCATCTTTACTCCTTGCTATACTCTGCTTCTTTATTTTCTCAGAAAGGTACCTTCTGTATTTATATGGTTAATACAGAGGCCTGAACAACACAAGCACAGTATATCCTATTCAGTGTCCTATTCCTAAGCTAGACCTGTTCTACAGAGCACCAAAAATAAATAAATCAGAACAATCAGTATTCACAAGAAAAGAAGGCTTCGAGACTTTACAGGACGAAGTGGTTCAGTGGTTCCAGGACAGAAAAGCAGCAGCCGTGAGAAAGGCTCCAATCAACCACTCATCTGTGGAGCAACAGGAGAAGAGAACAGAATGAACAGTCAGAAGGTGAGCAGCAGGTGAGCACAGACACCGGATGGAGATTTTTTTAACCTGTTTTTTTTTTTTTTTAAAGCAGTAACAAACAGTAGGCAATTTCTGATTTCCCTACAAAGCCTAAATCAGGTACCCACCAACTCTACCACAGAACGCACATGTAACACCTTTCTAGGTGGGTACATTCTACATGAAGGGTAAACCACTTCGGGGCACCAAGCACCACAGTCTGAGGTCTGCGCGTACGTGCAGCAGAATGCTCTGCTGAGCATAACTGCTTATCAAAAGCTAAACACTGCTGGAGCAGAGTTTCCTCCATGTAGGCATGGGATTTATAATCCCTTTCCTTAAACCACCAGTCAGGGCCTGGCAGGTAAGAAAAAGTGGCAGGTTATGAGAGGGGTTGAATTTTCCTAGTTTAGTAACCAAAGCTAACACAGAACAGAAGAAAGATGTAAAGGTCCAACTTGGCTCCACAGGTTGACACAGACAAGAAAAAAAAAATTAATTCCAACCCTGGGTTTGTATGATGTTTTTTCAGTCATGAAAGGACGACTAATCCCTCACAAGTGTCTTCCCAAAGTACAGATACCGGAAGGTTTGGGTTTTTAATTCTTACCTCTGCAGTTTACTATCTTGGATCAATTTGCCAAAACTGAATTAGTATGTGGGCTCTTCCTAACCACCCCTCTTCAGTTCTCTCTTCTTCTCCTAACTACCTGCAGCTCTGCAGGCTTCTGAAAGAAACATGAACCTGGTCTTCAATTACAATTAATATTTTTAAATTACATGCAGAAAGATCAGCATGAATTATTGCTCCTAATTATCGATATAACAAGTCTAATGGCATACAATGAGTGCATAATAAATTTTAAATTATCACACCACGCAAGTTGACAACACTTTCTAGAAAGCTGTATATTCAATTCTGTACCATGGTTCTAGCCACACAACACCAAAGAGATTATGAGCAAATACTAGCAGGCTTTCAATATGTATGCACACCTGCTACTACAGAACAAGGAATTGCAAAACTCTGTGTTTGGGTTCAATCTTGAATTCATGAAGTATCAAGTGTTTTTAGTAGCCACGTACACCATTGCAGGCAAAACTCCAATTCTTTCCATTATTAAGGGGTTGTGCTTTGTGAGGCAGAGCAAAGGGATTTGGTTTCCAAATGCAGATGTTACGGCTCCCATATAGGCAGAGTCAGAGAAGAGGCATTCCCTCATTTCCAGAATGCTTGGTGGTAGTAACCAATCCTGTGGCTGGAACACTGTGCCATTAGCAAGAACAGAAGGGTTCACTAACTGTATACCTACTACATTTCTGAGGGCAGTGGGATCAAGTAAAAGTAGGGTGGACAATGCTACAGGAACTACACTTCTTATTTAAAAAAGAAACAAAGGAAGAAGTCAGGTCACTACTGAGAAAAAAATGCAGCTATCAATTAACCCAGTATATCTCCAAAAGATTCATTAAGTTTATAATTGCATGTTCATTTTTATTATATTTGTTTCAATATTTGAAATGCATTTGAAGCCATACATACAATTCAGGTATAGCAAGAGTAGATGTAGAACCTCTTGCCCATCTCTTTCACAATGATTTCTAACTCAGAGTTATGAAAATTGCTGCAGAAGTAAAATTCTTCAGGTAAAGGCTGCTCAAATGCTATTTTTTTTTTAGATTTCATTAAAATCCAACCACTTAATATTAAAATATAAGAGTGCAAACAAAAACATCCACAGAAGGTAACAGCAACAAGTACCTTTTCCCCATCCTGTGCATTCAATTATTGTTACATACCTGAACAAGCTCTCGGTATTTACCCTAGCTCTGGAAGCAGGTTGAGCAAGCCACTAAAACTCCCTGGCATATACTTATGTCCCAGCTCACAGTGCCCAACATAGACGTTATCTCCCCACTCAATCTGGTCTAAACAGAACCCTGGGTAACTGCCCCATGCTAACTGTCAGCAAAGATGAAGTACTTGCTTTGTTCTGATGGCAGGTTCTTCACGATCACCCCCAAAAAAAATATACTGCCAGGAAGAAAGAGCTTATTCTGGACACATGAAATGAAACACTAGGCACAGGTAGCTAACTCTCTAGATAGCTTTCCTAAGACAGACCAAAGTCTGGAACCGCTGTCAAGCATGGCTGCTGAAGGTAAAGTGTGAGGATTGATACAGCAACAGGGTCAGCATTTCCCATCTATGAGAGATTTAGTCAATTTATGAGATTTTCTAAGGTAAAAAGAAAATACAGTTATTACCAATGCTATGACTGTGTGCAAAGAGTCCTACAACACAGCTAGAAAGCCTCTCTGAAGTACTGCAAGTGCTCACAATGAGCCCAGGAAAATGAAGACTCCCTAAGAAGTCCTGTGAAATGAAAGTACATACAAAAAACTCCACGTAACATTATCTTCCCACCCTCCCCACTCACCACACCACTACCTTGCCTCATGGAGCATAGAGCACTTGTAACTACAGTAAGGACCACAGTCTTCCTAGTTCCTCCCTGGAAGGATCTGCAACCATGGATTTTATTTTAAACACTTTTAAGCTTTCCTTTTTCCTCCAAATATCACAGTAGTTACAAGCAACTTTTAGTGAATTTGTTACTGTCAGCTGCCTGGTCCACCCTGCCACATCCATGTACTCTGCACTTGATGAATAACCCTCAGCCTGGGCACACAGAGCAGCATACTTCTGAGCCTCTTCCCCTTTCTGTGCTGCCACTGCCGTGGAAATTTTTCACTCCCCTTCCACAAATCCATCTAAAATGAAACATTAACATACTTTTTAAGTGAGCAGGAAGCTCTTGCAATATGGCCCAAACAAATTTATTGGAAAAAGCAGTTACTTGGGGTTTTCCTTAGTGGGTTTTTCACACATCTTTCTCCATAATCTACTCTATGCACAAGGAAAAAGAAAAAACATTCAGACAATGAACACCTGATGCCTCAGAAGAAGGCTCTGCAGATACTCTGAGAACTTAACAAGATAAACAGAAAAGCTCCCTGGTCCCAAACTGAAATAGAGATGAGTATGTGTGTGGTTCACTGTTATTTTCTGCATCAAAACTGAGATCTTAACAACTCTCACATCACCCAATTAACCCAGTATAACCATCAGGTAGCAGAAACTCCTCAACTCAACAGCAAGTTATAGAAGCTCTAACACTTCTCCAACAAATTGCTACAAAAACATGTAAACTTCAAGGGCTTCCCTAAAAGTTTGTCATCAATGTCAGTTCCTTGATCTGAAGACAAAGGAAGCAAGGGTAGACCTCAGTAACCTGGTATCCAGCTTTCACCTGCCAGCAGGCAAACATCTGAAGTCTACATGAAACCTTTAAATCAATTTTGAGGTCACTGCCACAGCACTAACACACACACTCTGATGAGCATACACAGCAGGATTACATCACAATAAATGACTGAAATAATTATACACCACTGTTTTAGACACTGAATGCCCATAAGGGGCTGAGTTAACATTCATGTATCCATGGCAGTCTCATACAGAAGTGAAACTGGATCTCTTGCATCTCAAATGTACCACCTCCCTGTTTCTGGATTATGGTTTCTATCGGGATAATTCCCAGAAAGTAAGATAGTGACTACATTACACACTGCTGGAGAAACAGGTGATAGTCCTTTCCACTTCATACTGGGGTACTTAGAGGTTCAAATTTTATTCACAGAGTATTTACTATCTGTCAAAATATGTTGGGGAAAAAAATTAATTTTTATAAGGAACAGAAATGTTTGCAGCTTACTCAAGCTTGAAAAAGTACTTCGGGCAGGTATCTCAGAAATGTCCAGATATTTTCTAAAACTAGAAAAAGATTTTGTTGGACCAGTTTCAGCAATGCTAGTATTTCAACACGAAAATGCTCAGCTTTTTGCAAAAAAATCTTAATAAATAAGATGGCCTTTATTAGCACACAGTGAAATCTTTCTCAAAATCAGAAGAAATGTTTCAAAATTCATCCACAATTAAATTCTAAGCTCTTTGTCCATAAAGAACTGACCAACTTGGCTTCAAAATCCCATTCAGTTTTTCCCTTAAGCTGATAAATTTCTTCTATGTCTACTCCATCCTTTGTAACACAAAACGGGAACATTAAAAAGATACAACTAACACCTGTATTTAAGTCAGTTCAGTCTTTACTGAATTACAGTATCTGAAATGAAACTGCCCAGTAGTAATGTACTGCATCCTGTGCGCTTATCAGAGATACAAACAAGTGCAGTGTCATCAGCATCTCTGGTGAAAAAATCCATTCCCATTGTTTATCACAGCACAAAGTTAAGCAGGAGCCTTGTAAGAATTCAGGGAACACAAATATTAATAGTAAATAAAAATCATTGAACCATAAACGGGAATATTTCTTCTATCCTACAGCTCTGAATATTGGTCCATTATCTCGTAACTAAAGTATAACACTTTTCACTATGTAAAATCATATATACTCCCCCAAAGCATTTCTAAAAGTCTGAAGGTAGAATTAAGACACTGAGTAACAGGAATTGGTTGTTTAATTTTTAATGTGAAGTTATTCACTGAGACAGTCCTTTAAAACCAAGGACTCTTTATTGTTAAACACAGCTGATTTATCAAATCAATTCTCTAATTGTCACCATTTCAAATTAACACTAAAATCTTTGTCTCTGCCTTTCTCAAAGTGTACAGAGCAGCTATTTTCTTAGGTGGTTATCATCCAAATTTTGAATAACTGGTGCTTACTACAGATATATAAAATTAATTCTTGGTGAAAAACAGCTTATTCAAGAAAAATAATTATAAATAAAGGAAAAAAAAGCACATTCAGGAGCAACACAAAACGTACACTGCAAGCAGCAGGCCTGCAGTGCTTCTTTCTTCTGCATTAAAGTATTCTGCAGCTTGACACAAAATATTTCTGATTACTTGTTTGTATTTGCATTGTATTCTAGAAGAGGAAGGAATGGTAGGTAAGATTGTCTCAGACTGAACAGATGTTTCTTCATCTTCTGGCATCACCCCTTCCTCAAATTATTTTTTACTATACAATTATTATTTTTTATTATACAATTTCACATTCCTCACGAAATGATGAAGTGAAAAAAAGGTAGTTTGACTGGCAGTCACCAGATTATTTTACAGTTCTCATACGAACTGGAGATTAGCTATGAGAACATCCTCTCAAAGCCTGAAGTGCAGACATGATAATCACTATAAATTTCAGCACAAAGGTAAGCATTCCCTACACAAGTGACGTGTAATGCCACTGCTACAAGTTACCTGATGTTTCTTCAGGTTTTCGCTTACCAGCTCTTGTGTAGATCTGCTGGCAATACAAGAGGAGCAATCCCTGCCAGTCTTACGGATACAGCACTGCAATGGGCCTCACCCAAAGCCACTCCAGCAAGCAGAGGAAAAAAGGAAAGATCCCTATCGGCTTTATGTGAGATCTTCAATCTTAAAAATGAAAAATCAGTTTGCAGCATGTTCACAGATGTTTGCTTTCAGGCCTTTCTTCCTAGAAAATATATGACTCAGGCTTTACACCATTAAACACTTTATATCTTATCCTCCACGTACTTGGTAACCTCAGAACAAGAAAAAATTGTATGTCACAGAAGTATCAAAAAATTATGTTTTAGTCGAAGTTTAATAACAATTCCATTTTCCTCCATAAGATTAATATATTCTAGAATTTGTTACAAGAGTCACATTTACATTTTATCACAATTTATTTTCAAACCCAAAGAGCAAAAGAAGCCATACTTGTAAGTGCAAAGTAATCCAAAAACCTGCTCTGCTCAAGATTACATGTGGGGGAAAAAGTGCTGATTAGAACTTTTAGTCAAAAAAATACTTAATTTGATAGAAACGCTCTCCTGAGACAGAAGGGCCTTCTTCACTACACCAGCTTGCAAAGCAAATAACCAACATCCTTGGAAAACAGATCCTTCCACCTCACTGTGAAATGCATTTTAAATAAGAAACAAAAACTACAGTTACAGAAGTACTGGGCAGAGAATGAACTTCAGCTAAATGTCGCCATAAATGTAGAAAGTTGCTTTTCATGAACAATAATTAGTAGTCCTGCTGAGGTAAATACACATAATTGTTCATTTATTTTGCAAGGACACATGTTCACGCACATTACTGGCAACTAAGTACGGGTCTGTCCTCTCATTTCCAGATGCTGATGAGAGCATTCCACGTACCTAGCTGCCACATCACTCCTGGTGTAAAAAGCCTTAGGTTGAGATCTACCACCTTTTCAAAACAGCCGGTCTCAACTGCAAATGTTAAATTACACGTCAAGCAAATGCTAGGAGAAAGTTACATGATGGCAGCCACTTAAATGATGTTCACACTCTTGTGAAGAGCTCGACTTTAAGTGAACACAGCCTGTCATACAGACTTAGGTTTTCCAGGCCTTCCATAGATGCTGGTGTGTAGCCCCTCATCCTCATCCTTAGCAATATACAACGGTTGCATCTTCTTATGCTTGTTTTACACAACATGCTGTCGGCTCCAATATAGAAGCTGTCACCTCTGTCAGACTGCACTTTATCCACGGTGCTGCTGGAAGTCTGGGCAACACAGCAGTGGGGAGCAAAGCCCACATTTTAGCAATACCAAATGCCATTTTAGCATGTGCTCACAGCCAGCTCGTCATTCAACACCTTTAGCTATCAAAGTGAGGACACCACACCATTATTAGCACGTCTGAGAAAATAGTGAAAGGGACAACTTTAAGAAAGCCACATGCAATCAGCCAATGGCTTATTCAACTACTCGAGCTCTTTGTTGGGGAATCTGGCCCCTTGACTGCATAATATTGAGAACTGAAGTCACTGAAGGCAGCAGATGTCAAAGCTACCACCAGACATGGAAATTCATAAGCCTCTTTCTCCTTCCATATGACTTGAACTTTCCAGATGGGTAGTATTTTATATGCAAGGTTTTGGTCTGTCTTCTGCAATTACTCTTTTATCGAGGAAGTTTTATTTTTCCTGCTAATCCTACCACTTAAGAAAGCAGCTGCCTCTGCTCCCACAGCAAGTACTGTTCTGTTGCAGGACCCATCCTAGTATTTGGGAATCAGTCAAGCTTGATGAAAAGCTCCCAGTTCCAACAGCAATATTACAAAAATATCCCACTGAAGGCTATCTAACACTGGGACTTCTTGCAAAGCTATGATGAAATGCTCAGCGACAGCTGATCATCTTTTTGTGCAGTTACTGTATAAGCAGATGGTCTTTTTATCCTCCCTTCAAATTCTAGTAGTTTCAGTGCAATACAATTATCAAACTCTATTTCCAGGAAAGAGTGTCTTCAGATTTATTTTTTGTATCTCTTCCTATCCACTCTTCCACCTCTTCTAGCCCACCACCACATGTTTGGACACTCACTTCATTCCCATCTATTTCCTCAATGTTTGATGTGCCCCAGGAGAAGCAGGATTGCTCATATCAGCCACAGAGCTACACAGGTTCATACACCATGTCAGCACTTTTCATGAACCAAGTCAACACATATTGCCTCATACAAACAGCAACCTCACCTGATTTAAAAAGTATTTTACTACAAATACCATGCAAAAATTAAAATAAATATTGTCAAAACCTGATGAAGAGATTCAGCTTAAATACTGATCCTTCAGCATCAGAATAAACTTTGTCTTACCAAATAAGGAGCTACCTGACTCACCACTCTAAAGGGTGAAGTTCAACTGTAGGTAGATTGAGAGAGAAACAAGTCAGGGGAAAGGGGAGAGGAGCATCCGCCACTTAAAAAAAAAAAAAAAAAAAAAAAAAAAAAAAGAAAGAAACCTCACCAAAGGTGTGGCCCTCTGGACTTCCTGGACTTCTATGAACAGTTCAAAATGCCCCAGAAGACTTAAATGTATTTTCAGAAACACTCTGTGGAACCACAGTTGCTGGTCCCAATATCATAGCTGAAGACAGTATGGGACTGCAAAAATGCAATAAAGTTTGCCATGTTGCCACAGCTGAATATTTGGCAGTTCAAAATTGGTGGGTTTGGGGTTCTTTTTCCTCCTCTCTTGACATTACTAAGGGGAATTGAATCCATTCCATTTGACAGTCTGAATCTGGCTATTTGTAGTAAATTTGGCCTTTTGCTCCTGGACTAGAGATGTCAGAAAAGTCAACCAAACTACCTGCAAGGGGTCAGAGCAGACAAAACCGAGAGGCAGGGAGACAGCCTAGCAAAAAGAAGGCCAAAAGCCCCTCTTCTCGGCACACTTGCAGAGAAGGTAACAGCACTTCAGGTTGCTTGGACAACATGCTGGTAGAAAAAGCTGACAGAGAAGCATTTACAAATCAGCAGTTTTAAATCAACATCCATTTCCAGCTGTGAGCCACAGAAAACATGAATACACTGTTTAGTAGTATTGCTACGGATTGCAGAACGCAGCCTCATTGCAGAGGACACCAGTAGGGCCTGGCCTGCCTTATGAAAGACCCCAGAGCAGTGCTTCCGAGCTTGCCCAATTCTTCACGTCTTTGATCTGTAAATGCAAAACCCCGAAAGCAGCTGATGCGCACCCAGCACCACCTTGGAGTCGAATACTTCATCCAATGGCCACAACTCTCCCAGATTATATGCACTGATACTTTTTCAAGTAACTGGTAGCTTCTCACTTGGTCACTAAGATGTAGGTGGAAAAAAAAAAAACAAACCACACCGCTGTACACTGAATTATTTCATCACAATATGATTATTCATTAGTATTATGAACAAAGAAAGCAACTGCAGAATTGCTCAGAAATGCCTCCAGAATGCCGTAACAGTGTTTCAAAGAATCACAGAACAGGTAAGGCTGGAAGGGACCACATTGGGTCATCTGATCCAACCTCCCTTCTTAAGCAGGGTCATCCTAGAGCACATGGCACAGGATTGCGTCCAGATGGTTCTTGAGTATCTCCAGTGATGGAGACACCACAATTACTCTTGGCAACCTGTTCCAATGAGCAGCCACCCACATGACAGAGAAGTACTTCCTCATGTTCAGGTGGAAATTCCTGTATATCACATAAATTGTCTCTTGTCCTATTTCCTTATGCTAAGCTGAGCTTTCTTCCAAAGGTTGACCAAAACAAAATCCTTTGATAAGTGTTAGCTCCCACTTTTCAGATACACAGTACAGCTCTGAAAAACAACCACATTCCTACCAGTGCTCCACTGCTGATGTGAACGATTAACCTATCCCGTGAAATGTGGCAGAGCAGCAGCACTGCAGCAGCCAGACCTCCTTGAGCCTGTGCCATATATGCCTCCCCACACACAGCTGTTTGCAGCATCAAGTTTGTTATCTGTGCTGTAACACCGCCTGCCCAGCAATCACCCACTTCAGTTTAAACTAATAATGGAATATAACTCAATCAAGTTTTCTTTATTCCTGCAGCACACACTGAATGTCCAAAGCAATCTATTTTTACATGGCATGTTACTCTTCACTCCGTATGCCAAAAAATACAGTCAATTTTTAAAGCAACACATTTCAGCACACATTTCTAGGCCAGTATGATGGCAAAAGCTGGACACTGTTTGCATCATCTTACTGAGAAAGTAATTCCAACATAAGCTCCTATTAAGACATTTAGTCCTTTATTTCCCAGTTGCCTTCAGAAAGGTTAATCACCTTTCAGCTGAGAGTTTATCTGGTGAGTTTTCATAGATTATCATCCTTTAGGCTGTGGCAGGAGTTCCTCGCACACAACAAACCATAGAGTTGGGCCTTCATGTAAGAACCGGGGTGCATACTCGGTGTCACTGGTTCAAGTCCCTACTGATTTTCCCAGTGTCTCACACAGGTAACATGACATTGCCACATCTCGTATTCACAAGCAGGTCAAGTTCAATCTGCTGTCATGCAGAGGTGAAACATTAAAAATGAAGCATGAGCAACCTTATGTCATACTTGAGTACATACATGACGTCTGTACTCAAATTAGCTGCTTGTGTGACACTATGTGCAGAGCCTCAGACGTGTGTCCTGGAAGTCTTGGCAAATGACACACTGTATTAAATGTGCACATGCTCAATCCATAACTCTCTAACTTTGAGAAAAGGAAAAGGTAATGAATAGTGGCTATAGAATTAAATATATAATTATTTTAAAATGACAGTATTTCAGCATAAGGTTCTCTTCTCTGCAAAGAAGTCTCAGAGCTGTTGATCGGGACTCAAACAGCAACTCACAGACTACACTGGCAGGACCGTATCTTCTCTGACACCCTGTGGGCTGTGGCACCTAAAGGCTGATAATCCACTCAAGGGACACATAAGATGACTTATGAACTTTCATTTTGGGGACTATTTCCTGTAAGCTTTTCTGCGTAATGTGATGCATGGTATAGGAAAAGCCAAGAATCTGAGACTATAAAAAACCCCAACAATATCACAATGGTATTGCCTGCACCATGTCAAGTCATAAATTACACAGTTTTGCGGTATGTGGTTTTGTTACCTCATACTAGGCATCGTGATAATTATGAGAACCACACCTTTCATCTTGCTGACCTATAATGCTACATTAATGTAACGTTACACTGGCAATTTAAGCTTCAGTGATTTTTTTCAGGTATTCAGGCAGGCTTATTAAAATTTTAATAAACTGAAGTGCATGCTAGCTTCATCGTTTTGTAGCAGCACTATTTCCTCGTACTTCTAGCGAAACACTTCAGTCCCTAGGTACTTAAAACTTCTGTATTTTTTACCCTAGTTTTAAAACTTGGTCTGCTTCAAAGAACTAGCTCGTTTTTTGACAGTTTGAGCGCTGTATTTTATTAGCAAAAAGAGAAAGTCGGGAAGATGCACATGGGAAGCCAGCAACGCAGCAGCCAAGGCAGCACACCTGCCGAGGCGGGAAGGTGAGGGGAGGCGGCAGTGTCTGCTTTGCCGGCAGACCTTGCGCTCCAGCACGCCTGAGGCCCGGCCGGGCGCGGGCAGGCCGGTCCCGCCGGAGGGGGGAGAGGGAAAGTTGGCGCCCGCGGCCGGCCGGGAGCCGCGCCGCCCCCTCCTCCCCTGGGCACCGCCCGCGCCGCCGAGGG